>JAJJMC010019563.1:0-14256 GCA_023531435.1 Papaver californicum
TTCTTCTGATTTTTCTTGGCTTCTCTTGGTATATATAGGCTCTAGGAACCCTAAGGAGAGTCCCAAACCCAATCAAACTCGTAATACTTATCCCAAATTGATGAAACAGTCCTTCTCCTGGCCGGAATCGGAAAATTAGTTTTTCCCGTGATTTACGGCCAAGTTTTCTCTGTTTTTGACGTGTTGAGGCTTGTATCAATCTCTTCTAGCTTGTGGGACACTTTGGAAGCAAAACAATTCAAATTTCACGTTGATTTTAAGTTCACAGTTGAAACAGTCCATTCCCGTCCCGATCCCGTGCTGAGTTGACTTGGTCAACTCGGGTTGACCGATTTGACTCGGGTTTGCCCCGATTTGACCGAGTTGACTCGAGGGTACCCCTTAACCACTTCTAGGGTGCCAAAAAACACTTGTCCTTGGGTGCCTTTATCACTTTTTGAGCCAATTTTTCCACAAATCTTTATTCTTCTAATGTACCTACAAAAGCATAAAAACACGTAATATTTGCAAAATCGAATACTAACTTAATAGAAACTAAAGTGCAAATTAGACACTAAAATGTGTCTATCATCAGCCTCCTCCAAATGATATTGAAACTATAGATACTACGGATCACTATTTGAACGACCTGGTCGGTTATAGATAAGTTGATAATCCCTTTCGACAATTGTCATAATGGCATTTTTTTTTCTCCTAACTTTCTGTTCTTGGACCATGTAGACATGGGATAAAAAAGATGATGCAAAGAAGTGGGCTACAGAACATGGGAAACTCATCATGTGTGTGATTGTTTGTAACAACCAACAAAAACACAACCGCTTTCAAAATGGTTTGTGAGTGTAGTGGGCAATACACAAGACATGCAAAGAAGGGTACTGAGTATGTACCAAAGACGAAGATCGAGCGAAAAACTTATACTAAGAAGAAGGGATGTCCTTTCAAGCTTCAATTTCGTAAGAACAACGAGAATAAGTGGTTCTTGTCTACAGTTGTATGCGGTCGTCACAACCTCCTACCACCAGAGACTTTGTTAACGCATCCTTCTATGGCCCGGCTTACCAAGGAAGAAAAGTTCATCGTAGATGATATGACGGATAAGCGTTTGAAACCCAGTGATATACTCGGTCACTTGAAGAAATAAACTCAAATAATGTGTCTACGTTGGAGACAATCTACAATGCCAAAGCCAAGTTGAAGCGTGAGAAATGGGAAGAAAGGGACCCGATCCAACAACTTTTGTACTTGGGGGAGACGAAAAACTACACTATGTTTCACGAAGAAGATGAGAATAAAGAAATTAAGCATATTATATTGGCTCATCCCGAGTTTATAAAGTTAGCACGGTGCTCCCATCAAGTGCTTATGATGGATTGCACGTACAAAACTAACAAGTATGAGCTCCCGGTTTTGAATGTTGTAGGGCAAACTTCTACCAAGTCCCCGTTTAGTGTTGCCTTTTGCTTCTTGAGAAACGAGCTCGAAGAAAGCTATGTGTGGGCATTGGAACAAATTAAATTATTCTACGTTGAAGGATATACCCCTAAGGTAATTATCACCGACAAAGAACAAGGCTTGATGAATGCCATTGCAAGGGTATTCCCAGATGCTCATCATCTTTTTTGCACGTTCCACTTGTGGAACAATATTTAAACCAAGTGCAAAACGATTATTCGACCAACAAAGAAAAGCGAGATGGAGAGAATTAAAAAATTTCCGGATGCTGAACAAGAAACGGCCAAAGAAAAATTCGAGGAGGACGACAAGTTGGCAGAACTGAAATGGGCTAGTTTCCAAACTGAATGGGACGCTTTGACATGGTCTATCACCAAGGAAGATTATGAAGAAAATGTTCGTATGTTATGCTTGCATTGGAGTAATTATCCAAGAGTTGTGAACTATTTGATGGACCATTGGTTGAATCCCCACAAAGAGAAGTTTGTAGTGGCGTTCACAAACCAATATAGGCACTTTGACAACCAAGCTACAAGTACCGTGGAGTCATCTCACAACAGAATGAAGAAGAAGCTTCATAATTCTGATGGTGGGTTTGTTACGGTCTTCGAAGCGATGCACGATTATTTTCTCCGTGACCTTGACAGAGTTAAGGAATCTTTTGAAAAAAGCCTTTCTAGAAAACACGTCAGCTATAAAGACGAACCATTGCTCCAAAGTATTTTTTATAAGGTGTCGCATTGTGCTATTGAGAAGATAATGTACGAAGTAAAGCACTATAGATTGGGCAACTTACACGGTGAAGAAGAGTGTGTTTGTCCTAACATGTCAAGTTTGGGACTTCCCTGCCGGCATATGATGCCCAAGTACGAAGAAGACGGTGTGATCCCAATTCAAGATATTGATCCATTTTGACAACAATTGTCTTTCGATGAACCCATCGTCGAGCAAGATTTTGGTGCATCGTTCGCCGACACCCACGTTGGAAAGGCTTTAGCCAAGAAATACGATACATTAAATAAGGCGCAAAGGTAAATTTGGTTGACGAAGTTGAGTTACTTCGTGTTTCCGCACACAAGGTACGCTGTCAAGGAACCAATTAGAGGGAAGAGAAAAGGTAGGCCTTCTACCAAAGAATCGAGGGCCGTGGGACGCAAAAAAGCTAGGGAATTGCATGAAGAATCAAAGAAAAGAAACCCTTGTGCATTTGAGCATTTGCAAAAGGAATATGAAGCAGAGGATGAGAAGGAGGATGATGCTCAACGAAAAATAAGTCAAACGGAACAAGGGTGACCAAGTGTAGTAGATATTAAAGGAAAAGGTCCCGCGGTTCCCACTCAAGAAAGTTCAACAATTGAACTTGGTGCCAAGGGAAAAGTTCCTCCACACCCAAACTCAAGAAGAGTAAGTATGAAGGAATTAGCAAGAAGAAAAAAAAGAGTTAGTATGAAAGAATTAGCAAGAAGAAAAGAAAAACTTAAAGGCAATACATTAGTGGTTGAAGAGCCATATACGATCCGGATTGCAAGAGGATTGATGCAATTTCCATCTAACTTTTCAAGAATTGAGAATGGCAAAATCGTCCAAACCGAGCACATTATTTATGAAAATTATATGTCATCATTTCCGGCTTTTTTTCGTCCATACATAAAGGCCACCGACGATGTTGCCGGTGATGGTAATTGTGGATACCATGTATTCATCGAACAAGTTGGACCATTTAGCGGAGCAGCAGGGTTGGGTATGGACGAAGTCACTTATGTAAGGCATAAGTCAGCGGTTGAACTACGCTCTTACCCGGATTTATACAAGCCAATGATGTGTGCATATAGATATGAAGAGTCGTTGTTAAACGAGGAGTTCATCGCTCTCGAAAGGCGTTTAATAGGCAACAAGAATTGCACTAGCGAGTATTGGATGAGCATGCCAATATGTGGGAAAATCCTCGCCAACGCTTTCAATTGCGTCATACATTATATCTCAAATGGATATTGTTTTACATTTGCACCAACAAGATCAACATTTGTCGAACAATTGGCTAATAGAAGATGTGTGATCGGCTGGTGCAGAACTGTCATTATGTCGGTCTCAAGTTGAAAGAAGGAAGTCCATTACCCCCTTTACAGGATGGATACGACGGTGATATCGCCAAGTCTTGGTGTCACCGGTTCAAGCACAATTTCGAACTCTGGAAGGCATTAAAACCCTCCCCGACCTTTCAATTCATATCATTTGTTTCTGACTCGGAGTCGGAATGATAATATAGTAAACCTGGAAGGCATTTAATATTGGTAGTAACAATATCATATGTATGTTGGAGGAATCATAATATTCATATAGTTTTTTGGAAATAAAAAATTTGGAATATCACATGTGTCACTACAAAATTCACTCAGGTTTACGGTTGGGTTTTCAGTGAAAACCCAACCGTAAACCAGTCTGTCACTACATAATTAACAAAACTATTTACGGTTGGGTTTTGAGTGCAAACCCAACAGTAAAACCCCCCCCCCCCCCCCCAGTTTTACGGTTGGGTTATGACTCCAAAACCAACCGTAAAATTGTCACGTATACGGTTGGGTTTTGAGTCCAAACCCAACCGCAAACCTGGGTGAATTTAATCTGGAAGGTTTACGGTTGGGTTTACATTCAAAACCCAACCGTAAATATTTATGTTAACCTTTTTTTGGAATTTCAATTCACTCAAAATTGGGTTCAAAACACAAAATTTATGTAAACATCAAATTTTGACCACATTACAACCCATAAAATCATTAAAGTAACCTGGGATACAATTGAAATTACCACTAACAAACCCAAATGGCATTACAAAAGAACTAATAAATAGGTTTGCGAGTGAGCAAAAAGTCCTTTAGGATGTGATAATGAGGTAGGTATAAAAAGGGTCATATTTTCCATCTCCTCCATTCCTCAAGAGATCTCTATAACACCTCATCTTCGGTTTCACCCCTAAGTCGTAGTTGACCAATAATACGAACTAATGCCATAAATTCTTCTACGTATCGGTGTATAGTGTTATATCGACAAATCAACTTGACGTGATCACGGTTATAAGGGTTGTCGGTTTCAGAACAAAAGTTTTCATGGATTGTTTGCCAATAACTCGGACTCGTTATACCACTTTGCCTTCTTTCTTCTCCTCTTTTTGGAAAACATAATACATAGTTGCGGCAAATACATAAATCTTCATCCAAAGAAAAATCTGGATTTTTAATCCCAGGTTGACCCATATTCCACTATGTTAGAGTACTAGTTTTGTTGGAGATGATTGTTGTAAAATAAAGGTTTAATTTTTTTAAAAAATGGATGGGTTGGATATGTACTCAACTATTTCACTTATAAACCTGAAGTGTAACGGCTCTATTTTGAAAAATGGGTCGTACAAGGTTTCAACGGCTCTATTTGCAAACCCAAAAAAACTTCAAAAACGACCCAAAACTTTACTCAAATGGATTTTACGGTTGGGTATTGACTCAAAACCCAACCGTAATATCCTTGGGAATTGATGTGTTCAGGTCATACATTTACGTTTGGGTTTTGGCTGAAAACCCAACCGTAAACCATCCTTTGTAGCTTTGAGTTTTAAGGTCAAATTTGGGTTTCAAAATCAAAAATTTGAACTTATTCAATCATTTTAACTAGATTCAAGGTAAATTGGGTCATTCAAACAAAGAAAAAACGAAAAACAAACAAATTAGAGAATCAAATTTAAAGTTATCCGGTAGAATTTACGGTTGGGTTTTGGCTGAAAACCCAACCATAATATCCTTGGCAAATTATGTGTTGAGGTCATAAATTTACGGTTGGGTTTTCAGCCAAAACCCAACCGTAACCAAGCTTTGTAGCTTTGAGTTTTAAGGTCAGATTTGGGTTTCAAAATCAAAAATTTGAACTTATTCAATCATTTTAACTAGATTGAAGGTAAATTGGGTCATTCAAACATAGAAAAAACGAAAAACAAACAAATTAGAGAATCAAATTTAAAGTTATCCAGTAGAATTTATGGTTGGGTTTTGGCTGAAAACCCAACCGTAATATCCTTGGGAAATTTTGTGTTGAGGTCATAAATTTACGGTTGGGTTTTCAGCCAAAACCCAACCGTAACCAACCTTTGTAGCTTTGAGTTTTAAGGTCAGATTTGGGTTTCAAAATCAAAAATTTGAACTTTTTCAATCATTTTAACTAGATTGAAGGTAAATTGGGTCATTCAAACAAAGAAAAAACGAAAAACAAACAAATTAGAGAATCAAATTTAAAGTTATCCAGTAGAATTTACGGTTGGGTTTTGGCTGAAAACCCAACCGTAATATCCTTGGGAAATTTTGTGTTGAGGTCATAAATTTTACGGTTGGGTTTTCAGCCAAAACCCAACCGTAAAATTATTCTTTCAGATTTACGGTTGGGTTTTGGATGATAACCCAACCGTAAAACTGTAGTATAAAAATGTGACAGGTTTACGGTTGGGTTTTGGAAAAAACCCAACCGTAAACCTGTCACATTTTTCATTTTGCCAGTTTTACGGTTGGGTTTTGCATGGAAACCCAACCGTAACACTAATGTGACTGGGTATTTTTACCGGGATTTCCCAATGCATGGTTTCCAACTTCAAATAACTGGAAAATAAATTTTAAGTTTAATTTTTCATTTCACGTGCAAGTTAAATTCAAACTTCAAATCGAAGTTCACATTAAAGGTACAAGTAATTCACACATACAAAAGAAAACCATAGACATAGAGTTAGGGAGAAGGAGGAGGGGTAGGTCGATGACTTTGACGAGCTCTTTTTTTGCTCATAACATTACGATGAGTAGCACCGCCACGAGTACGAGCTCCAGCACGACCGCCTCGAGTACGAGCACCACGTTGCGCATCCCCGGCTTCATCATGTGTCTCTTCATCCGATGCTTGAGGCTCTCTTCTAGTAGTACTCGTATCTGTAGTCGCACCTCTTGTACCGGGTCTACTCCTCTTTAAAGTCCGCTGCACATCCTCAACTTCATGATGAAGCTCCCTAATCAAAGCTTGGAGTTGGTCAGGCGTCCTCACATCAATTATGCTTAGGCATGGATTAATAGAGTCCGCCAATGCAACGGCTTTCTTTTTCTATTCACATATGAAAATAAAAGTAGGATGAGTGTTTAGTAATAAATCTTAAAAACATTAATAACAAAAATAATGTACGTACCAAATTGAAATATGCCTTCTTCCAGAAACCATCTTCTGTGTTGATTGCCAGAGTCTCAGGATCATTGTTGATGATAGTTGGATGACCAAAATGGCGATACCAATCCAAGTAATCTCTTGCAGCCTCTTTTTTGCCCGGAGAGGGAGTTAACTCATTCCTTTGGACTTGGTATTTCGGATCATGGCGGTTATTCCAAACCGCGACTGAAGGCGTTGGCTCATAGTTTAGCATGATGTTTGGCCCTTCGATCATCGACCCATTCACACACAATTTAAACATTTCGCGTGTCACCGTTGTTTGGACGTATCCATATTGGCGGAGAGTTCGGCGGGGGTTGGACATCACGTACCCAAACGGATGGTACAAAGGGCCGTTGTAGCCTGCCACGTCCGACAATACACATAAATCTTCAAGATGTCCATCACCCTCTATGCTAATCTTCACATAAGGATCGAAAATAACATCTTCAACCGCGAAAGCATCAATTTCTGTTCTCATCTTTGCTATGAGCACTTCTTTATATTTTGCCTGCGTCCGACGAATTTCTTTCCTGTAGGTCCAGTAACATCAATGCTCGTTTGAGGAGCCAGTCTGGGAAAGTGATCATATACCCATGCCTATAAAGATAATAAATTAATATAAGAAAATGAGAAAAAATAAATTAAAGTTAAACATTGAAATTCAAACAATAAATTACCTGAAGCAGGCCGGTATTATCGGCAATCTCAGTTCCCCTGACCCTCGAAGCTTTTCGAAGGTTAGCAAGTAGGTAGGCCAGGGTGGCAGTTCCCCACGAGTACTGATGGGTCATCCCGAGATCACCCTGAAACCATTGTAGATACTGGACGTTGACCATGTTGCCCGAGTTGTCACCAAAGAAGATGGTGTCGAGCATATATAGCAGATAAGCTCTGGCTGTTCGAATGGCTCTGGTGTCATCTATGACAACCCCAGCCATTTCCAACTTTGCGGTCCCTCCAAACTTCTCCCTTAGTGACCGCAGCAATATTTTCTTGCTCATAGCTTGACCTTTCTTCGTTGGCATCCCCGGTTTATCTCCACTGACCAATTTAAATTCAGATTCAGCTTCGGTCTTCTCACATCCAAGTGTATCTTTGACAAGTGCATAAATATCACTCCATGACATGTTGTTGTCAAAACCCTCAAACACTGATTTACCTTCCACCTCCAGCCCAAGAATTGATTGGACATCATCCGGCGTTATAGTCATCTCGCCGAATGGGAGATGAAACGTATCGGTTTCTGGCCAATAACGTTCCCTGAAGGCTGCGCAGATGACACTGTCATACTCCCACATTGAATTGGTAATTCCGGGAGCTAACCCGGTACCATTTACAAGATTTTGTACGGCCGTACATTCATCAGTTAAGGGCAAATGTTGAGCCCTTTGACGAACCAATTTCTTGATCGCCTGTGTATGATCCTACAAAGAATAAAAACAAATTTGTTTTACTTACAAAAGTTAACAAACCAAAATTTAACAGAATAAGAGAAGTGATTAGAATAATACCTTGGTCGCTGCAACTTTGGCATCCCATGAATGGGGATAACCAAATAATATTGCAGATTTGTCTGGGGCCTCACCCCATAGTCCTCCATTCCTCCTCTTAGGCTACAGTTGAGGTTCGGCCTTTTCTTTCAGAATTTCTTTGGCAACCCTTTTCTTTGCCTTTTCTTTTCGAATTTCTTTACCTTTGCCTTGAGGGACATGTTGTTCTCTGTCCCGCTCTTCTTCTTCGTGTTGTTGCTCTTGTGGTGGTTCTCTAATCACAAGAGAACCTCTGGGTGTTGGTAGATCACCCAAGCCTTGAAACACATTATATTCCTCTTCTGCAATTTGAGGAACACTACCAGCACCTACCTCAAAAGAGGGATTATGGGTCTTACTCACGCCTCTCTTCTGAACCCCTAAATGCTTTCCGTGACGAGGGGTTGGAGTGTGAGAAATAGGTGTAAAATTATTACCCCTCTTATTCTTCCTACAACAAACAACCAATACAAGTTAGATAATTTCCAAGCAATTCAACTTCAACAAAAAAAAAAATTCACTACACAGGAATATTTACAGTTGGGTTTTTCTCAAAACCCAACCGTAAATTTTCTCGCATATTTTACGGTTAGGTTTTAACACAAACCCAACCGTAACTCACATGTAGATGATGTGCACATCATTTTTACGGTTGGGTTTTAAGAAAAACCCAACCGTAATACAAAAAAAAAAAAATTAATGTGCGCTTTTGTTACGGTTGGGTTTTTCTCAAAAACTAACCGTAAACTTTTAGTACAAAATATTGTCCATATGTTACGGTTAGGTTTTAAGAAAAAACCCAACCGTAATTCACGTGTAGCCTGATGTGCACATTATTTTACGGTTGGGTTTTTCTTAAAACCCAACCGTAATACTCTAACCAAATTTTTATGGACGCTATTGTTACGGTTGGGATTTTCTCAAAACCCAACCGTAAGTTGTTTTTAAAAAATGGCACAAATTATTTACGGTTGGGTTATCTATTGAAACCCAACCATAATATCCTGAACTATTCATCTTCTTCCCTTTGATTTACGGTTGGGTTATTTTCATACTCAAGAACATGAAATATTACGGTTGGGTTTTGACACGGACCCAACCGTAATATCAACTGTGTCCAACATTTTTTTTCCAAAAACACAATCAAACATGCGAATAAATCAATTACAAGTTCTAAGAATACATGGGTTTTCTACAATACCTTAGATACACCATTGTTGGACTTTTCGGTGCTTGATTTTGCTTTTCAATATCGATTTCTTGTTGAATCTCTTGATTAGGTTGAAAGGAGCAGGGTTAATTGCCATCACTACTACCTTGAACGCCTTTAATATGCTTCTTCATCTTGAATTGTTGAGTTGAGTTTAATCGACGATGAATTTTACGAATCGGCGATGAATTGAGAGCGATTACGGTTGGGTTTTCAGAGGTTTTCTTTGGTTTTAGTTTTTAAAAGTTATGAATAATGTTAAAAGAGTTTAAATTTTAATTGGTATAAGGGTAAAATCGACATTTAACAAAAACCCCTAGGACATCCCTTATCGTAAAATCGGGTCATCTCGACTCAACTGGGAGCCCCTCAATTGAATATGGAGCCCCTATATCAGGCTTCAAAAATAAACGCACCTCCTCTCTTGGAGAAAACAATTTAGTTATAATTACACCTTACAGTAAGAATAATTCAAACATCAATAAATAAATAAAATAAGAAGGCAAAGGATTCATGCGGCACAAAACTACCAAGTACCAACTATGATTCTCATTGTCTTTGTCCCAAAGCTTACAAACAGAAACTCAGATATGCCCTTGCTGGGAAAGTAATAACTTCGAAGCTCTCTTCAGTGACGCTGCTGCTTTTAGCAAATCTGCCTCCGAATGGCCAGCCGAAACAAACAACCTGATACCTGCTGGAAGTTGGCACTTATCAAGTATAGATCTTTTAGAGGCGGCTACTAACACTGAACCTTCCTCCAAAACCTGACAATGTGAACAGCCGTCATTAGAGGAAAAGATAGGCAAATTGAATTCTTAGTTCGTATTTATAACACAACACGAGTTAGTGTAGCATCTTACATGATGTGCAATACTTCGAAGCAGCTGCGAGTCTATTTTAAAGGAACCTGTTGAGATCTTTAGTTTCAGATAGACAAGGGGCGATAATGGATCACTTGCAATTGAAAGTCCGGGAATCTCTGCTAAGCCTGCATTCATGTAAACCGCGAGATCAAGCCCCTCCAATGTTAAGATACTGGTTTAAAACAACTACAAAAGAATTACATTGTGATTGTATCAGGCTATCAGCCCATTATGGTTCATGCAGGTGCTCTAGATCATCGCAGGGGTCATCATGCTCGACACTACTGTACCTTATATATAGGAATGCAACTCGCACCACAATATGGTTTTCATAAAGCACACTACTTAAAATTGGTAGAAAAGAGATTAGAGCAGACCTCGCCATAGCACTGCAACATTGTTCCTCAATTTTGAGAGCAGATCAGGATTTTCTTCCAGGAGGTCAATAGCAGTAATTGCAGCAGTGGCAAGGTAAGGAGGCAAAGAAGCAGAGAAAACATAGCCTGAGCTGCTAAGACGCTGAAGAAGAAAAAGGAAAAGGCAGATAACATTAACCAAATGGTGTATGACACACGTACAGAAATCAACATTTGAAGAACAGGCAGATATAAGATCAAAACTGCAACTCAATAGATCCCAATTTTCGGTAACTATTTTAATTTACTAATGTATGGCTTCCCTAGCGGAACAAATTACTTGATAAACAAAATTCATACTTGATGATCAACCACTCTAACGCTTCCCGTACAGAATCCTCCACAAGTAGCCAACGCATTTCCCATAGCAGCCGTTATGATATCAATCTTCTCAACCTGTAGCTAGAAATATAAGAAAAAACGCATGACAAAAGGCAAATCTTCAGTTAAAAACAAGAAGAAAGAGTTTAACGTACCGGGACCCCAAAATGTTCGGTTAGACCTCTTCCAGATTCTCCTAGCACTCCAAATGAATTGCTCTCGTCCAGCAGAACACGGAAGCGATACTTCTCTTTCAATCTGATTATCACATCTAACGGAACTAATTGCCCAGAGTTCTGTAACAATTGAAAGATTATTGCAGTCAACCAACAAAAATAGAGGCAAATTATAATTTTCATTTCTAGAAATGTATAGGATGCCTACATGCGTAAGATAACAAGTTTGGTATTTGCAAAAGGGAAGAAAAAGAAATGCAAAAATATAAAGAGAATTGACATAATTATTATAATTTAGTCCAAAGTGCACGCATGCGGCAACTGTGTTCACTCTAACAGAGGTTGCACCATGTTGCACCTATAAATCCACTTAACACATTTACACAAGAACTCACACACACACACAAAGTAACTTTTCTTCTGTTTTCGACGCTTGTCATAGAGTAGTCTGGTTACTAGTAGATTATTGGCACAACTAATTTGCTGGAGCCTGGAAGTCTTTCATATGTTTAATAAATCTATAAGGTTTTATATTTGAGAAAAACATAAGACAAAAGAATTAGGTACCGACGATTGTATTCTACTTTAAATAGCTTTTTCAAGTTAACCATAGAAGATAATCAATGTCTGTTTAAACTTTAAATATTCCTATCAAAGAAAAGAGCTTTAAAGTAAGTAACAAAGAAGGTAACAATATTCCCACAGTTACCAAATACTAAAATCAACAATTGAACTTTGTAGACCTAATCAATTTTAAATTATACAAGGTTACTTTGATTTTGGTTAAGGTAAATGTTTCACTTTTACTTTTGAGTCTCCAAAACAACCAACTTAGTAATTGGACCAATGGTTCACCCTCTTTCACCATCAATAACTTAACAGGGAGCATAAATTAATCAAACGACTAAACCACCATAGTAATGTCGCGCTTATCACCAAAACTAATGTATGGTAGTTTAATCTGTGTTACTCATGGGTTCTGTTTCTTTTCTACCTGTTTAGTCCCTTTTCCTTGAACAGACTCTCTCTCTTGTTCTTTAATGGGTTTGTTGTTTATTTATTAGTGGCCCTAACCAAGATCTTTTATATTTTCTTCCTCATTCTTATCAATCACCTCTACAAACATACCTTCTATTCAAGACACAAACAGCTCTATTTTTCTCTCTTCAACTTACACCTTCAAATCATATTTCTATTTAACCCACAGACAGCCTATTTCTCTCTCTTCAACGTACGCCTTCAAAGTTAACCAAGAACTTAACTGTTTTTCACACTAATCAATAATCTAAGGATACACAATTCATCACAATAAAAGTATAAAACCACCCATTATGATTTGTCATAACAAGATACAGTGGTCCCTGTCCTGACTTGTGTACTGAATGAGCTGTTGATGTCCATCCAAACAAGACTAAACAACTACAAATGCAGTTGCCATAATCCTTCAAAATAAGGAATCACTACACATTTACAGGGTTCACCACTTTTCCACAAAACCTCGTATTTCTAACTTTGAAAATGCAGACGATTACAATGTAGATGAAATGTGCAGACGAAAATCTCTAAAATTATTAAAGGGAATCCATAACCAGCATCACACATTCAACCTTAGATTCTTTCCCCCTCTATTGTTCATAGAAATATCAATGAAGATGAAAAACAGAGTATTATATCTCGACAGTTAAATCTAAGAACTGTGTCTTCATTTAGTGGATCATAAAGATTTTGTTTTAGTCGTTGGATAATTAACACTGTAAAGCATTTACAGGGGCAAAACAATTGCGCCAATTACGGAAGTAGAAAGTCCGCTGTTTATTTAATATTTTATATGTATTACCTAACGGTGTTCAAAGGTCCAAGTCCCAAAGACAAAGTAGGTCATTTTAAAGGCCCAAATGAAAAAGTGAAAATGTTTCCAAGACCCCAAGTCAAAATAACCCAATTTGGCATGCTATCAACGAGTATTAAGCAGATAAAGAGGAACTTTGAAGGTTAATTCAGAATTGTATACCTAATCAATTAGTAATACCTGGTATAAAGCTTCAACCACAATGTAACGCCTCATCTTGCTCGCTCTCTTATTCTGCCGTGTAACTTTCTCCAGAGTATTTTCCAATGATTGCATATCATTGTGCTTGAAATACACAATAGTACTTCTTGAGAGATGAAGCCCGTTTTGTATTCCCCAATGAACACCTTCATCGCTGTAGAGAAAGAAAAGTGCTTTAACTCAGTGACATAACCGATAAATACAAAAGTTACATATCTGCCTAAATGCAGTGGTTTGAAAGCATAGTTAATATTTTGCTCAATATGTATAATTACTGAAATGTAAGCTACATATGTGCTAATTCACAGTCACATGACTGATCCGGCCTTGGAAAATAAGGCTAGGTCAGCTACACCATGAGAAGATTGGTTTTTTCAATGACGCCAAGTGCACGTAAAGAGTAAATATAAGAGTTATTACACCAGTATCCGGTAATTTCCCAAAACAAAACTAGAATAAAAAAGAAAAGACAACAAATGCTGATCTTTATTTTTTTGATTGATAAACACCGCATCGGTTATAAGATGCTCAAAATTACTTGTCTTTTGTGCCGTTTCCAATTAAGGGAACTTAAAATGATGGTAATTTAGCACTAAGGATAGATTTACATACACAACAATTATGTCTCCTTTTTTACAAAATGCAGGAATAGCACTGAACATTGTAGAAATTCCATATGAATAGAGTATTGAATCAGGAGTTCCCAGAAACTTTGCAATTTTCGCCTCACAATCTAAGTGGACATCTACAGAAAAATATATTTCTGTTAGTACATAGGTGTGTCAAGAAAACGAAGAAAATGTAAACTGTTGTTTTTCTAACAGAGAAATTGCAGAGCTCTGACTGGAAAAATGAAGAAAAAGAAGTCCTCTGACGGTTCTTATTCTTACCAATTGTTCCATAGAATCCCCGTGGACCACAAGAACCTACACCATATTTATCCAGCGAATTGGTACATGACTCCTGAAATACCAAGGAAATATACATACTGGTTTACTATATATACACAA
>JAJJMC010019566.1:0-42281 GCA_023531435.1 Papaver californicum
CGCTTAAACCCATTTTTCTTGTAGTGCTTCATGCCTTTCAACCATTATAGATGGAGGAGGATAATATATCCATGGTTCTCTTTGCTTATAAAATAAATTGAACTCTCGGTGAATTATTATAACACTAGCAAATTGAAACATTTATTCTGAATGATCTTAACTCACCAAGTTATACACAAACAACAACATAATTCAAACTCATAACAAAATAAAAAGACACAAAGAAGCACAACAAACAAACATAAAGCTAGTACGCGGCGTTAGGACTAATTATCTTGGTCCAGGAATGGGTAGTCAGTGTAACCAATAACTGAATCTTGTGTGTAAAACGTGTCCCTGTCATACTTTTTTAGTGATGCATCAATGGCTAAACGTTTAGGAAAATCTGGGTTAACCAAAATGATGCAGATGAGCAGGCTATAGCCTATTTGGAGGCTAAAGATCCGAATGTCGTAATTTAGTTCAAGAAGGATCCATTTTGATTGGAAATGGATCAATGATCAAAAAATGAACGACTTCGTCTCATGGTCTTCAGATTTTAGCCAAATTTCATCTTTTAGGGCTTCGAACATGCGTTTTTGTTATTTTATGAAAGTTTTTGTTTTATTAATAAATTATTCGTTAGGAGTCAGTTTGGGTCGCCGTTTGCGGCAAATAGTTTTATTTTATGAGTATTTTCATTATTTTTGATCGACCAAAATTTACCAAAAATAGCAAATTAGGGTTTCAGTTTAGGGGTTTTTTTCATCCTTTCTTGATTAGCAAGTTAAAGTTTTTCCCCAAGTCTATGAAAGAGTCCTCCATATATTGTTTTAAGTAGTTGAATTTGATTAATAAGGGTTAATTTTTTAAACTTGTTCAAGTTTAATCGATTATTATTTAAAGTCGGGAAACCGAAGTCTAAGTAATTATTGTCATAGTCGATATTCTTAGGAATATTTGAAGTCTGAACAAAACATCTCTTTTCTTTTTTTTCTTTATTATCTGATGTATCACAAAAATAGGCGACCATATGCAACAAGGTCAGCATGATTCTCATCGATCGCTTTGTTACCGTCGTCTCTCTTATAACCTATGGCAGAAATGAAAGTCCCCTTAAAAGATTTCCTCGTTATTAAGGTACTGTAAGGGGTTTCATAAATACTATCAACCCTTGGATCTATCACATGGAGGTACAAGATTCCATATTTGCTTAATGATTCATCCATGTAAAGGCTGAGAGCTTCAGGTTTTGAATCTCCCACTTCCATGAAATCCCCGAAAGGATAGAGCCTTATTCCCACTTTATCTGCTCCAATTTCTTCGACGACAGCTTTAACAATATCTAGCGCAAAACGACATCGCTTCTCTAAGGTTCCACCATACTCATCTGTTCAATCATTTACTTGATCCTTCATGAATTGATCAATAAGGTAACCATTTGCGCCATGGATCTCAACTCCATCAAAACCTGAACATTTGTTGACCGAATATGTTGTAAATAAGGATGTTATCTAAAACTCAATGTTAGAAAATAGAGAGAGACCATGTACACAATACTGTGGTTCTAGTCAGGAATTGGCGGACATATATAACAACAAAAGACATGTTATTTACCAACCTAAATGAGACACTAAAAAGAAACTTACCAGCTTCAACTGAGTTCCTTCCAGCACGCCTAAAATCACCCATAATTTATGGGATTTCATCAGGGATCAATCGATGAGGAGCTGTCCAATCCACTCCGTATAAGACCGGGTGTAATTCCCTTATCAGTACAAGAGATTAGAGTTATTCCATGCTTCGACATGCTCTTTTGTCCAACTTCCTGTTGTTTCCGGATACCTTCAAAAATGAATGAAATATACAGTAAATTCAACTTCCTACGTCTGCTAATGCTAATACGCGAATCTCTTTGTATATATTAAGTCTGCAGTATCGATACAGAACTGATCTTTCTCTGGCCATGTCCGGTCAATGAAGGTCATGATCAAGTCAATGGCTACTCTTGGAAGGTCATTCCACGGACAATGCTTCAAGTCGAAACATTCACAGTGACTACTATAAAGTAAAACACTAATGCGACAAGAAATATAAATCTAAAATGTTGAACCACAAGAAAACATACCCTTGAGCTGTTTCAGAGATTCCAGTGGCTTCTGTAAATAAAAGACCACCATTAGTAGTTCGTTGTGAGTAGTACCACTACAAGAAAAACGGGTTTAAGCGACCGAAATCTTAGCAAGAGCTCGAAACATTAGTCGTTTTAATAGTTTAAGCATCTAAAATTGCAACTGCCAGACATTTTAGCGGCTATAAACCTGTATCCAATATTATTTAACAACGACAAAATGTGTTTAATCGCTAGATCCTTTGTTCAAGAATTTATAGCAACTAAAAAAGTGATCATGTACCTATTTACTTTGAGGCACTGACTCGTAGTAACAACAAAATAAATTGGTTGCTCAAACCTCTCTCAGCAACTAAGTTTGAGCCACAACCAAATATGTTTAATTTCTAGATCCGTTTTTCAAGTAAATTGTAGCAGCTAAAGTTGATCATGTAGCTATTCACTTTGAGGCACCGACTCGTAGCAACAACAAAATAAAAGTGACTTGTAGCATTACTCAAACCTCTCTCAGCAACTAAGTTTGAGCCACATACAAATATGTTTAATTGCTAGATCCGTTTTTCAAGTAACTTGTAGCATCTAAAAAAGTGATCATGTAGCTATTCACCTTGAGGCAAAGACTCGTAGCAGCAGAAAATGAATTGGTTGCTCAAACCTCTCTCAGCAACTAAGTTTAAGCCACCACCACATGTTAAAAAATGAATTACTTGAGGGAGAAAGATAAACCGTGTGGCCAAAATCCATCAAGGCTTTATACCTAGTTCTATCTGTCATACAGATTGTGATCCGTGTGACTCATTGGAAAAAAATCGTATTTGTCCATTTTAGTACGATTATACTTGGTTATAACACCCTTTTATTTATTTTTTTATTATCTTTGTCTAAATACTATATATATTTTAATTAGTAAAATATTTGTATAGTTTAATATCGAGGAATATGTATTTATGGAAGAAAAAAATTAATAACCTAAGAAATTATTTTTTGCTTCTTACTTCTAAGATTGATTTATGTTTAAGCTATTTTTTAATTTTGAGAAATTATTTTTGATTATTAAAATTTAAAAATCAACAAAATAAATTTTGTATACATTCTAAAATGACTTGTATAAAGAAAAAAATACTCCTGAAATCTCAATAAAAATAAAAAACAGGCGCCGACTAAGGGGATCGAAACCCTTGACCACGGGATTCACTGAGCTAAGTCGGCTTTTTGTGTATTTTTAAGGTCAAGTTGATAACTCCAATCGGTTTTTGATATTGTGATTTTGATGGAGCAGGGACTGGATGAACGACTAAGATTTTGGTGATAAAATTACATGTGGGGTCAGATATATAATTGTGGGACCTACTTGAAAATTCTAAAAATGGTACCTGTTGGACTTGAATTTTCTATGATTATCTGAATGGTCTGATTCATGTAATAATTTGATTCAGAAAGACAATAGCACATGTTACATAATAGAAATATGGAAAATTCTTAGTACAGTGAAAAAGATAGAAAAATTTGAAGCTGCATTTTATTTGTTTCAATTTTCAGCCAAAAACAGTTACATTTTTCGGAGTTAGAAACTCATACCGTATAAAACTTTCGTGTTCAAGGACTTGTCTATTAGTCTCATTCTAACACTAAAAAATGGAACTAGTAATAGTGGTCACTATCCACTGTCCGACTTTGGATACCTTCCGAGAAAGATTTGACGAGTCCAACAGAATTTAACCCACCTTGACAGTGTTGAGTTCTTCACCGCAAGCAACCCAACATCCACCAAGGAAAACTAGCTAAAGACAGGTAAATCTAAACTTATACCACAGGTCCACCATCTACCTCTTTCACCTCAGATAACTGCAGTCAAATATCAAGATTCATAAGATACCATTGGGGAATACTCAAACAACTCATTGAAATCTCATAATTCAGTGCCTTACCTCAAGCCAAACTGATGTAGTTTCACTTCATGTAAACAAGTATTGCCCAAGAAAAATGGTGTCTCCTTTCTTTACTGCCTGCACACAATCATATACCTCAGCACTATAGAACAAATACAACCAAGTCACACATAGGCAATTCAAAGATGAAAATTGGAAGGGAACACTTCGATTGTCATCCTTATTTCTTAATCAAGTCTCCTAAGGGCTACCTCTATCAGCAGCTAGGGTCGTTTCTATATGTTATAAAGTATCATATCTCTCTTTCTCAAAGTGTTCTAATCTCTATCATTTCTTATTGATATCGATGATCATGATTACCTAATTCTCTAGCACATATGATGTGTGGGTGTGAGAGAGAGAGAGTGAAAGATTAATAAATTTAAGGCAGTAAGCGTAGGTGAATTATGCACAAAGTTCCTCTATAAGAAAGTCTCATCACTAATTAACAAATGATTCTTATTTTTATCGGAATTTCTTTTGATTAATTAAAACAATTAAACTAGAGTATGGTTTCTAGAAAAACTAACAATACGGGTCTGCTTCCCAGAAAAGTTAAAAACTTGTTCAAAAATACTTCTGATGGGTGGGACAGTAATAAACTCCACTTGTGTTTTAATAAAGAAAAAGTTCAAACAATAAAATTGATTCCACCTGTTATGACCAATTGATTTGGTCCTTAAATCTGTTTATAACAGAATGAATATGCAAACAAGAAGCATGTCTCATGCAAACAAGAAGCATGAATATGCAAAAGCATTGAAAGATATACTAACAATAAAACACACCTTATTCAAAGCAATTGATGGCTTCTCAGCGTTCTTTATCTTCTAACATCAAAGAGGATTAGGACTCTGCAAAGTTAAAGTTATTATTGTTTCAGTAGACCCAACTGGACGAGAAGGAATTAGTGAATGAATAGACGCAACTAAAATCAATTTAAGTAGACCTCAGTAGAAAATCCAGACCTACGATAGTTGTGTCATGAGTCTTACCATATGAATCAGTATCACCACTAAACTACCATCGAGGTGCTCCAGGTGCGTCTATATATATACAAATAGTTGCATGTCCAGAGTTGAGACGATTAAAGACATAACACATAACTAAAAAGAAGTATGCATACCCAAACTCTCTTAGTGAAAAGGATTGTATTTCTAACACATTGTCTTGTCTTAAAGCATGTTGAGACATCTACAATTTGCATTGACTACCTCACAAACTACAGATTCTACAGTAAAAACTACCCAAGATGGCTAAACTTGATCGTCTTGCTATGATAATCGTCACAAACCAATATAAAGAAGCAAATAAATAGAATCAATCGTCATAATCTAATCAAATACATTACTCTCTATAGTACTGAGCTGCATGTAGTAATTCCCAAACCTTAGAAGCACCCTCCTGACTAGATGCCTGAAAGAGAACACCAAATCGTAAAATCACTGCATAACAAAGTGCCCAGCATCATGAAGTGAGTTTAACCTAAAACTACTATTAGTAGTACTAACACCTATGGTAAACTCAAAATCCCCTGTAAGGAAACCCCAACAAATTTTTTTTAGCATAAACCAAAAAATGTTCCCCTTTTTAGCACAAACCCTAAAATTGAAAGAAACCCCTCAAATCAGTTGAATGTTCATGATAGACGAGAAAGATACTGATCTTAGAATCAACTAATTTATACTTGCTGAAACCATTTATGGGAAATGAGTTTACAGATCAGAGTTTATGAATCAACTAATTCATTTTTAAGGGTTTGGTGATTGCATTGGTTTGGTGTTTTCAGCTTTAAACCTAAAGAATCCAGGTCCAAACCGAATAATTATTAAAAAATCACTAACAAAAACCCCTGCAAGAAATCAGAGTTTATGAAAGAAAAATCTTGCAAAATTAGTAAACCCTAGATCTAAAAGAGATGGGTTGTTACCTGTGTTAGAAATACCTCCATTTACCAACAAAATCTACAAACACCAAAACCCCTAAATATTGGCAACGAGAAACAAAGGCTATGGTTACAGTGAACGAAAAGAGACCTTACTAAGTTACTTTGCAATCGTCGTGAGTCTGATGCGCTAAATGGTTGGAACCTGTGGACAAGCTTCGATGATCAAGATTCGGTGGATGGTGATGAAGGTATCGATGAAACCTAGTTTTTCTTCTCAGGCGGCTCTTATAAAAGAGAGTCAAAGAGAGAGAAAAAAGAATAAAGAAAATGAAGGGAAAAAAAGTTTAGGGTTTTGAAAACAAATTTTGAACGGTAGATAAAAGCCACCTCATGCGGATCATGAAAAGTTTTGGATGGTTCAGATTCGATGTTGGATTCTCATACGGATTGAGTCAAGTGTGTTAGTTAACTATGTGATTTTCACTGTGTTAAAACGAAAATTTGAACGGTGAATAAGGTACCTCATACGGATCATGAAATTTTTTGAATGGTCCAGATTCGGTTTTGAATTCTCATACGGATTGAGACTAGTGTTTGAGTAGCATGTGTGGTAAAACATCGATAAGTTTAGGGTACCAGTGAAGATTCCGACTTAGGGGAATAAACACTATGAGGAATACATGACGATCACTACCTTATCCAATCTAGTTTAGGGTACTGGTGAACATTCCGATCTAGGATAAGAGGTTCTTAAGGATAACATGACGGATCACTACCTTATCCAAATAAATAATTTTGCTCAGATTCATTAAATTTTATTTAATCTCAATCAAACTCAGTCATTTTCATCGATCTCACTCGAATTTACTCATTTTTCATTGACCTCACTCGTATTTACTTAACTTATATCAATTTAGACTGAATAAAACTTAATGAATGAGTTCGACTGAGACTGAATAAAACTTAATGAATTAAGTGAAATTGATGTAAATTAATATAATTTGAGTAAGATCGATCAAAATTGACTGTATTCAAGTGAGATTAATGAAACATTGAGTGATTTCTAGTGAAATATAAAAAAATTGATTGAATTAAAAATATATCAAACTCGTAAACATCATCGAACAAGGGGTTCATTGCCTTTTCACGTGATCCTATTATTTATCAATCTTATTAAATACCGCTCGATCTCACTTAATTTCTCAAGGATTCCATGGATTTATGGTTCAGGGTATCGACGAAGATTCCGACTTAGGGGAAGAGGTTTTCATCAAATTTCACTCGATTTCACTTAGATTTATTGAATTTTATTCAATCTCAATCAAACTTATTCATTTTTTTTATCGATCTAACAAATCTAATGATATCAAACTATGATTTCATCAGTCTCATTAAAATTCATTCAATTTTTTATCGAACCGACTTGAATACACTCAATTCTGATCGATCTTACTCAAATTATATCAATTTTCATCAATTTCACTCGTTTTCAGTTAGATTTATTGAATTTTATTCAATCTCAATCAAACTTATTCATTTTTTATCGATCTAACAAATCTAACGATATCAAACTATGATTTTATCGTTAGATTTATTAGATCGATAATAAAATGAATAATTTTAATTGAGATTGAATAAAATCAATAAATCTAAGTGAAATCGAGTGAAATTGATAAAAACTAATATAATTTGTGTAAGATCGATCAAAATTGAGTGTATTCAAGTCGATTCGATAAACAATTGAGTGAATTTTAGTGAGATTGAAGAAATCATAGTTAATTTTGATTGATCGGAATAGTCGAGTAATATGCTTATTACTATCGTAACGTCGGAAATGGATATTTCTAACGTAACGTAACAAATTTTGGAAATTAGAATTTATCAAAAAAAAAAAATGTAATTAGGGTTATTAGTTTTTCATTTGTTTATAAGTTATGATTTGATGAATTGGGTTGAACACCAACAAATGTTCAATTAAAAGGAATTGAGATGTAGCTTAATTTCTTGTATAAAGTTAAGCTTTACCTAATAACAAAAAATATATGATCATCCCAATTGAAAGGTGGGTAACGGATTTCGGATGTCGGAAGCTGATATTTTTATTGGATATTTAGTGTTAACGTAACGTAACGGATTTTGGAAATTAGGATTCATCAAGTTTTTTTATTAATTAGGGTTCTCAGTTTGTCATTTTTTTTAGTGTTATGATTTGATGAATTGGGTTGAACCCCAACAGATGTTCAATTAAAAAGAATTGATATGTAGCTTAATTAATTTCTTGGAACGAACATAAGGCATTGGGGTTTTGGTGAGGGGAATAGGTCATCGAGGATAATATGACAAACATCAAGTGAATTCAAGTAAGATCGAACAATATTAAGTGAACATGAGCGAGATCGATGAAATTGACCAAGGTCAAATAAGGTCGATGGATATTCGATAAAAAAAAGAGAAAGATCGATCAAAATTAACCTAGTAGAGTGAGTTCGCTACAAAATTAAGGAAATTTTAGTGAGATTGATGAAAATTGAATGAACTCAAGTGAGATTGACGAAACATTGAGTGATTTTTAGTGAAATATAACAAAATAAAGTGAATTCAAAATAGATCGAAGCTTAGTTAGTGAGTTCAAAATCAATATTGATTTAACTTGTCTGATCCCATATAATATTCATTAACCTCGCTCAGTATTGCTTAATCTTATTTAGTATCCTTCAATCGAACTTGATTTTAGTTGATTGCACTAAATTTCGCTTAAGGTGTTCACTTGTTTCACTCAATTTCACTTCAAATTAGTCAGTCTCGTTTAATTTTGCTCTTTATTTTCCAATATTACTCAATTACACTCAAATTGTTTCGATCTCATTTAGTTTTATCATTTGTGTATTAACATGTTGACATTTTGGGTAAATCGTATCTATTGCTTTGAGGGCTCACGAAGAACCCAAATTGGAAAAATCAAAGTTGAATTGTAACGAAGGTTGATAAATAAATCGGATGCACGAGTTCGATTTAACATGGCAATGATGGATAAGTGGATAAACTAATGAAATCGAAGAGAAATTGAGTGAGGCCAACTAGCAATATATAAGATTGATTATTTTTTTTTTTAAAGATATATAAAATGATTGATAAAAAATAGATAAAATGATTGAGTAAGGAATAACCGATGGAGTTCAAGAGAAATTGAGTGAGGTCGACCGATATTGGATAAAATTAATGGACAACGGGTGAAATTGACTAAAAGTCAATGGACATTTGTTAAAATGATGGATAACTAGATACTTGGTATGGTAGGTTAAGATCAACAGATAACTAGACATTTGAGGTTGGAAGAAATAATTGCAAATTTTGTAGATCAACGGAAGAAAAAAACAAGAAGAAATTCAAATTAATTCGACTAAAATTAAAGAGATTATGTCAAATTGGATAAATTAGAGTGACGAAAATCTAAATTGGGAAAACATGAATTAAAACTGTAGTGAAATTGAATAAATTAAAAAAATAACTCTTTTGAATTGAGGCGATTGCGTTAGATTGAATAAATATAATCAAAATCTGATACTTCAAATGTAAATCCAAACGTAAATGAACGTTTTCACGGTGAGGGGCCTACGAAGAAGCCAAAATTGGGTAAATCAAAGTTGAATTATAGCGAGATTAAAAGAAAATAGAGAAATTGAAATTTCAGTCCTTTTAAATTGAAGCGATTGCATTGAATTGTATTGAATTGGGAGGAAATTCTCAATCACTTCCAAATAATTTGAGCCATTGAGATACGTATGCTTTATTGGACGTTCTAGTTGTGATCCGTATATAAAAAAGATGTTAATTTTGGTCCGTCAGATTCGTGATCCGTATGAGATTGATGAAAATTGATATAATTTGAGTAAGATCGATCAAAATTGACTGTATTCAAGTCGGTTCGATAAAAAATTGAGTGAATTTTAGTGAGATTGATGAAATCATAGTTTGATATCGTTAAATTTGTTAGATCGATAATAAAATGAATAAGTTTGATCGAGATTGGATAAAATTCAATAATTCTAAGTGAAATCGAGTGAATTTGATAAAAATTGATATAATTTGAGTGAGATCGATCAAAATTGAGTGTATTAATTTTAAACCGTTAGGCTGGTGATCCATATGAGCACAAGCTATTAATTTTGAACCGTTAGATTGGTGATCCGTATGAGTATAAGATATTAATTTTGAACCGTCAGATTAACGATCTATATGAGTAGAAGATGTAAAACCTAGAACCGTACGATCACCATGAAATATTACTCTTGAACCGTCGGTTACAACCCTATTCGTTATACTTATTGACCACAAAGATTCTATTATTTACGTTTAATACCCTTCTATATAAACACCCTAACCCTAAGTTTCATCAATTCTCCCTTCAACGCCTCCCTCCCTAAACTTCTCCTCCTCCATCGCTGAACTTCTCCGCCTCCATCACTGAACTTCTCTAAACACTAAACACCACAGCACCTCTTAGCTTTTGACCATGAGACCAACTTCATGTCACGGCAATTACTATTCTCTCACATCGATTCATGTTCATCTTCAGTCGGGCTCAATCTCTCCTTGGTTTACTGCCATGGCTTCAACACCTAACATCTCTCGAAAAACCATCAACAAGTTCAATACCAGCTTCTTGCTCTTCAAACCATCAACAAGTTCAATGACAAAACCCAAATTCTCACAAACACCATCATCTGTAATACAGCCATATCCTTCAGCTCTCTCTCGACCACAGACCCATTATCAGATTCAATGAATTCCTCTCACTATATATATCCAGAAATACAATAACAGGAACTCTCGACCACAGACCCATTATCAGATTATTGTATTTCTGCATATATATTCCCCAGGAGACTTCACATCAGATTATTGTAATATTGAGTTATTTTATTAATTTCTTTCTTGCTCAAGTAGATTGTTTTGTTTATTTTAGATCGGTGAACCCAATGTATTCTAAATCCAGTCTTGCTAACAGGTCCAGGTCTAATAATGGTAACTTGGGGTCTTCATTGTTTGTAGGTTACATTGCAAGATTTAGCAGACACTTATCAACCACCATTCAGGAGTTGTATTACAGAAGGTAAAGTAAGTGGGATAATATGTTCATATAATCATGTCAATGGAGTTCCAAGTTGTGCAGATTATGACCTCTTGTCTACAACAGCCAGAGCAAAATGGAGCTTCAAATGGTAAGAATATATTTTTTCAAAAGTGGATTACAGAACAAAATCATACAGTAACAATTCTATTGTGGATGTTTAGTGAGGAATTTTTGATCAGGTACAAGGATATGCCCAAACACCAGAAGACTATCATTAATGGGTTTCACTGTTTCAGTGTATTTTTTGCCATTTTTTCTTAGTTCATATTATGTAAAGAAACCGGGAATTTTGATCTTGGATCTTATGTATACTTGTTTTATAGATGAAAATACAAAGCATTAGCCCTGAGTAGTTTGGGTTTTGCAAATTAATGGTAATGCTTGTTAGTTGCAACACAAGACTGGTCATTTCAGTGTTCTATTTTCGCCTTCTCTCTGAGGATTGTTTTATGTACCACTATTACCATTAATTTGGTTCATTTGTTTCTTTCAATTGATCTTATCTTGTTGACAACTCTTAACTTTTCTAATGTCTTGGATTTTCAGTATAAGATAGCTTGGAAAACTGTTGTGCGAGAGTTTGAAGAGTAGAGAGAGAATACAGTGGTTTTGCATTTTGTTAGTCATCCACGATGCACAAGGATATGCCAAAACACCAGAAGACGCAATGGGTGATGTTCTCAATTTTACAAACAATTCATTACAAGAAGAATTTGAAGAAGATGTTCTCAAGTAGTCGAATTTCTAAATAGCTAAATTTTTGTTTGTTTTTTTTCCTGTAAGGAATTTAATATTTTAAAGAAATGATGTAAATTGAATTTTGTGATATAATGAAATTTAATTCAGTTTTTAATTTGGTTCATAATTTATTCAGTATTACTTTTATTTTAAAAATTGGAATCGGTGATTAGGATCATCGGAATCAGTGATTGGGATCATCAAAATCGGTGACTATAACAAAAGAGCAGAATCTGTTTAACAAGCATACAAATTTATGCAGAATCTGTTTAACAAGCATACAAATTTATAGCTTAAAAATTTAAGCAAGCAACTTTGAAAATTCAAGCATAAAAATTTGACATCTTAAAAACTTTAAGCAACCAATTTTAGGCCAGTTTACAAAGTTAAGCAACTAACCTCATTGCTTTTAGCGAGAAAAATAGTTTACTCGCTTAAAATCTTAGCCAAGCAACTTCAGTTTAAGTTGTTCCATGTATCTAGCAACTAGGTAGTTGAATAGCTTAAAACCTTGAGCAACCAACTTCAGGCCAATCAAAATCAGAAATCACTTTTAGCGGGCAAAATTATTTGATCGCTTAAAACTTTAACCAAGCAATTTCAGAAAGAGTTGCTTCATGTATCTATCAACTAAGTAGTTTACTTGCTTTAGAATGATTGGTATATCTGAAGCGATTGATATTTTACTTGCTATATTGGTTGGTCTAGATGTTAAGCGATCACAATTTTACTTGCTCCATGTTAGTTGGTCTAAATGTTAAGCAATGAGAAAAGTACTCGCTTTAGGTTAGTTGGTTTATTGCTAGAGCGATTGCATGGTCGCTCAAGGCTTTGACATACATGGCTTCGGGCAACCAACGGAGCGAGGTTATAGCGACTTAGAAGGGGCTTTAAGCGACTTAAAACAAGTAGTCGCTTAAACCCATTTTTTTTGTAGTGTACAAGATTTCATGTGGTTGAGGGACATTTCCGTAAGATCTTTGTGTAGTCAATGGTGCCTGTAGTGGATAAATACCTGAGGATAGGTATAGACATCTTAGACAGAGGGGTCATGATACTAAGATAGGGGCGAAACACTGGAGATATCTTTTTGTTCTTACACGGTAAAAGAGATATCTACCACTTCGACCTACAAAAGGGACGCGTGGAAAGTAAAAGAAGAAATTAATTATCAATTTTAAAAGAGGAAAAAGAGCATTAAATAAGCTTGCAGACCACGCATGATGTGATCAAAAGCATTTAATGCACTTGACAAGAATTGAAGTTCATTCTTCGGGTCGTGACTAAAAAAGGATCAAGAAGCCACCTTCACCCTTTCGGGTCATGTCCAGAACAAGACGAAGGCCACCATATCAAGAGAACCTTAGAAGATTCGAGGCATGACATCATTATATACGGGACATTCTCCCGAATCAACTACAACAATACATATATAAGTGCCTAACACTGAAGTTTAGTTGTATGTTACCTTTGTCTATAAATACTAGGCTAACTCATGAGAAAAGGCAAGATGAGATTGGGGAAGAGAAAAGTTGTAGTAAGGAAAAGAGAGAAAGATTAGAGGAAAGAGTTCATTGTGAGTTTGAATGTAATCCTTTGTAAGTCCAATCTCTTAATATCAATAATTTACTCCCATCGACGTAGGTAATCATACTGAACCATGTATATCTCTTTGTATTGTTACTTTCATGTTCTTAGTTTTATTTGTTTATGTTCTCACTTGGGAATGAATGGTTTGAGTGGGTAGGTAGATTTTATACAACTATATTTTGGCGCTAGAAACAAGGACTAGTATTTCAATACTTGTAGAGTAACTTTATGGTGAAATACTTCATAAAACGACGAGAGATACAAGCTCCAAAGTGTCACTGACCTTTGTAGAATCTGAAAGACTCTCGCTGAAGATTATTCAAGTTCTTTTTTACTTTAACAGCAACTAACTTTAGATCAAAAATCTCCAAGATGTCTATGACACTTTGTAGAAGCTAAAGTGGATCTACGCACGATTGTATCGCAAATTTAGAAAATGTTGGTTTTTTCTTCTTTTTTTGGTTGAAAACCTAAGGATATTCCTCTCAAGATACATGAGAGTTGTTGCGTTCCTTTTTTATTATTTCTTTGAAAAACCCAGAAAGATTTCATTACTTTGTTGAAAAGTTAATGGTGGAAATCCTATTTATATAAGGTTTAGGAAACCAAGACTAAAAGGAAAGGTTCAGGTCTGTTGGAGCAACAAGTCATCCAAATGATTTGAGCTTGATGTGTGAAGGCTATAATCATAACTTTGGAAGACCTAACGGAAACCTTAAATGACAAAGAAAAGAGGTTGGGATAGCTAGATGTTAGAAAACACAGTTTTTCTTCATCTAGTTCGATGTATTGGCCAAAGAGATTTTCAGTTACCGGAGCCGCCAAGTTGATCAGATTTCACTCACCTAGTAACGGGAAAGTCAGACTTGCACTAAAAGTTAACAAAGAAAAACCTAGTATTTTTGTCTATGATGCTCTTTTCCAAAAAACCACCTGAACCACAATAAATCTTTTTCAGAGAGGCGGGTTTCTGACACATAGCTTCCTTTGAACACTGATATTTTAGTTATGAAATGTCGGATTTGGGGATTAGAACCCGACAAAAGAATCTTTAAAGATTTGCCTTATTTCCTTATTTAGGCTATAACAAGTCTGTGTATTTCTCTTCTGGACGTAGGGATATCATTAGGAACTGGCGAGATTCGATGGCCAGTTTATCAGCACCAACACGACATCTACATAGTCGGACAGTTGCAGGGGAAAACCCATAGGAGGGCCTCACAACTTCTGGACTGGAGAGCAACCCTAACCCAAGGAAGATCTTATGGATGGGGACTCGACCCGAGATGCACCAGTTGAGGAAGAAGTTCGCCCGATTCGACCAGTCAATGTGCCGATTTATGAGATAGAGGCCAAGGGAGAATATCCACCTGATGGTCTATCCTCTTCGGATAGGGATGAAGATCAAGCACAGAGAAGGGATCACCAGGAAGAACACATGATGATGGCTGAAGAAGCCCGAAGAGAAGTAGTTGAAGTAGAAGCAGAGAGACAACGTCAAATCGTGATGGGGAAAAAACGACTGGTAGAAGGAGACAATATCCCGAGGAGAGACAACTCATCCAGCCACGAAATTACAGACGCTACCCTGGCAAGGATCCTAGCGAATTTGCAAAAATATGAAGAAATGGTTACTACTGGAACGAAGAAATCTTCTACTAGAGAAAGAGAATAAATTACTTCGTGAACGGAGAATGAGGCGAGGAAGTTTACCAAATGAATATCCAAGAGAGAAGTTAAGTGATAATATATGTTCGGCAACCAGAGGCACGAATCGAGCAACACCAAGCATGAGTAGAACTCCAAAACCTGCTTTCCCCAGACGTCCAATCCCATAACCATAGCTACAACCCCGAAGATACTATGGACCCATAAAAGATTCCACTTATGAGGAAGAGCACATGCATAAGAATCGAAGACGTCCTCAAAGCATATCGGATAAAGTAAAGAATCTGGAAGCAATGATCAAAAATATGGTGGGAAAAAGGGATGATGACAAGCTTGCGGAAGTAATGACAGAAGCCGAAAAGACCCCATTCACCAGGAGATTGGCGAGAGCTGAATTCCCTCCAAAGTGCACTCTCCCTACCTTTGTGTTGAGATTTGATGGAACAGGTGATGCGGTGGAGCATATCAAAATGTACATCATGTTTCTTCTGCAATGGAAACACAATGATACAGTAATGTGCAAATTCTTCCCAGCAAGATAGGATGGAGAAGCAAGGACTTGGTTCTACTCACTTTCTTAGGGATCAATTGGGACCTATGAGGAGCTAACTAAAATCTTCTTGGAGACTTATATGCCCAATAGCATAGCCATGCCTCGAATGAACAAATTGTTCACTTTGGCTAGAGGACTTAAAGAATCGCTTCGATCATTTACAGAATTATGGAGAAAGCTATGTACCGAAATTGGCAAGGTACCAGTGGATCAGCATGTTCTGGGATTCGAAAATGCCTTGGGAAAGAAGGACCCGATCTATGTAGCCATCTATAATGAAAAGCCTCAGACTCTGAAGGATATCAGGAAACTACAGGAGCACTATATCGCCCTCGAAGATATCCAGGGAGGAGTTCAGGAAATCCAAGTGCATGAAGCTACAAAATGAGAGGAAGTTCGAATCGAGAAACGAGGAGGACGATACGATAGGGAGAAAACCAGAAAATGGGGGCCCCAAAAGGAAAAAGGCCAATGTTTAAAGATAAAGTCTATGTATCATTGGATGCTCCCCTGGAAGAGATTTTTAAGAAGGTAGTGAAGCGGGGAGACATTAACTATCCCCCAAATAGAGGTATACAGTTTGACATAACAAAAGACCACCCTGACTATTGTGCTTACCACCAGTATAAAGGAGATTCAACCAACAACTGCCGAGACGTAACGGAGCTCGTGCAACACTTAATTCGAGATGGATTTCTAAAGAAATATGTGAGGACTCAACCTACACCGGTTGAGGCGCCAGTACACCAAGTAAGAATTAAAAGAGACGCCAGAGTCCTACAGTGCAACATAATTTCCCACTCAGCGATTCAAAATTTTCAGTTAGGAAGTAGAATCTTGTCACAAATTCACAAGAGAGACAATTAGGGGAAGGAAATCTACAATGTGGCGAAGACTCTGGCAAAGGAATCATGGATAATGCAGCCAATATCCTTTTCTGCAAAATATGTTCTATTAAATGGAGAAGCTCATGCAGATCCGTTGGTAATCACATTGATGATAGAGGAATGGGAAGTAAAGAAAATACTGGTGGATAGCAGAAGTTCTGTGAAAGTATTATTCTACGATATTTTAAAAAGAATGGGCCTATTGGATGACATCCTCATCCCTTCTACTTATAGCATCTATGGATTTAACGGATCAGTTACAAACCCAAAGGCGAAGTAACATTGAGAGTTTCAGGAGAAAAATATTTAGACACCATTACTACTTTTTTTGTAGTAGACGTTGTTTCCCCCTACGAAGATATAATCGGGAGACCATGGATTGCGAGAATCAAAGGAGTGGCATCAGCGTATCACCAACGAATAAGGTTCCCAACCCTAATAGGAGTAGTAGAATTCATAAGAGATCCACAAGTCGTAAAATATTGTATCCAAGCAGACATCCAGCAGAACGAGAACAAGATAGCCGGGAAAAGAAAATAAAAGAACCGTATACAAGGAAAAAAATATTTACAAGAGATCGAAGAAATGTTGGCATTAGCACATAAGAGTGGGGAAGAAAGCAAGATTCGTGGGGCATAGCAATTAAAGCCTGCGAAACCTATTGAGGATCCCAAACAACACTTCACAGCCTAGAACCAACCCAAGTTCTTAACATCGGGACGGAGAAAAAGCCAAAAATAGTAAAGATAGGGTCGCAACTAGATTCAGAACAAATCAACAATATGAAAGTTTTGTTACAGGAATACATCGATGTGTTCGATAGAGTATGGAGGAAATGAAAGGGATTGATCCAGAAGTTTGTTATCATCACCTAAAGATAGATCCATAGATCAAGCCCATTCGGAAAAAGATACGAAGAATCGCGCCATAACTACAAGCCTCAGTGGAGGCAGAGTTGAAGAAGATGCAATCAGCAGGAATCCTCCAAAATGCACAGTACCAGATATGGATTTCAAACATGGTGATTGTACCGAAAAATAATGGGGGGTCCGAATCTGTATAGATTTTAGTGATCTTAAAAAAGCATGTCCAAAGGATGGCTTTCCACTCCCGAGTATAGATCAACTGGTTGACGCAATTAACGTTCAAGAAACGCTGACTCTTATGGACGGTTACTCTGGGTACAACCAGATTCCATTGGCACCAAAAGATCAGAAACATACAACATTCTTCACATTGAGAGGGCTCTGTTGCTGCACAAAGATGCCTTTTGGGATGAAGAACGTAGGAGCGACGTACCAGAGACTAGTGGAATACATGTTTGGAAGTTGGATTCACAAGAATATTGATGTATATGTAGATGATATGCTTGTCAAGAACAAAGTAGATATGAACCATTTTTCTGAACTAGAGGGTATCTTTGGCCAAATGAGAAAATACAAAATAAAAGTCAATCTAGCAAAGTGTACATTCTGGGTAACCTCAGGAAAGTTCTTGGGCTACATAATTACCAAAAACGAGATTGAAGCAGAACTGGACAAGGTTCTTACCGTGCGTGATATGTCATCACCTACAACAGTAAAAGAGGTTCAGAGACTAAACGGATGCCTAGCGGCTTTAAGTAGGTTCATCTCTAAATCATCTGACAAATGCAAACCTTTCTTTAGTAATTTAAGAAAGAGAGATAAGTTCAAGTGGACAAATGAGCGTGAAGAGGCATTCCAAAAGATTAAAGAGCATCTCGTGAAGCTGTCAGTGTTGCAGAGACCAAATCCGGAGGAAGTCCTCACCATCTACCTCGGGGAAACTTCCCACGCTATCAGTGTTGTACTGGTTAGATGTGAATGCATAGAGGAAAAACCTATATACTTCATTAGCAAAACCATGCTCCCAGTAGAAAAAAATTACACCAAAATTAAACAGCTGATTCTGGCCCTGGTATACGCAACACAGAAGCTATGGACATACTTTCAAGAACACAGAATTCGGGTCCTGACCAAGTCTATAATCGAATCAGTTCTAGAAAACTCCTCCAGATCAGGACTAATCTCGAAATGGCGAGCGCAATTTAAACAATTCAATATCTTTTACTAAATGTGTAAAACTATCAAGTCCCAGGTTATAGTTGATTTCCTGGAAGATTTCCCTTTAGAAGAAAAAGAAGAGGTAGAAGACATCCCCGGCATGGAAGAATACGATGATGTACCAACAGGGCTCCTTGAAAGATACTATCCCCAGAGATGGGAAGTACTCACAAACGGCTTATCCAATAATGATTGGTCTGGGCTATGCATAGTATTTACAACACCTAAGGGTGTAAAAATAGTTCATTCTTTCAGGCTCGAGTTCAAAGCCAGCAATAATGTCACCAAATATGAAGTTGTAATCCACGCTTTAAATCTTATCATAGATCTAGGGATAACGGAGTTAAGGCTCACTAGTGATTCTCAAATGGTGATATGCCAAATCAAAGGGGATTACCATACTCTGGATCCGTACCTACAAAAGTACCTAAAGCTAGCACGAAGTTATATAGGTCAAATACCAAGCATCAAGCTATGATATGTTATAAGAGGAAACAAAAAGCATGGTGACGCATTGTCTTATATCGCATCAATGCTAAAAGATCCAATGGTAGAAGCAATAAAGGTTGGGAGAGTCTCCACTCCATCAGTAACTAAAATAGAAGATGACAAAGAAATGATATTTGTAATCGGTTCAGGACCTCGAATTGGGAAACTGGAGAGAACCTATCCACCGATACCTCGATTATGGAGAGCTACCCACGGGCACTATTCAAGCGAATAAAATCAAGAGTATGGCGGGTAAATACCAGCTTCGAAACGGGATCTTATAAAAGAAGTCCTATTTGGGGTCGTTCCTCAGATGCCTAAGCAAGGAGTAGGGGCACCAGATCCTGGTAGAATTACATTATGGAAACGCTGGCAATCATAGTTCAGGAAGGAACCTAGCTCAAAGAGCAAAAACCATGGGTTACTTTTGGCCCTACATGCATGAAGATGCAAAGCATATGGCAAAAGTCTGTGAAGAATGTCAAATATTTAGAAAGAAGATTCATGCATCGTCCATATCCTTGAACTCGGTATTAAACCCATGGCCATTTGCAAAATAAGGAGTAGACATCGTGGGACCGCTCCATGAAGGAACATTACAGAGAAAATATATTATTCTGGCTACAAACTACTCTACCGAATGGATGGAAGCATCGTCCTTAAAGCATATTCAGAACAAGGATGTATTCAAGTTTTTGTTTGAGAACATCATTTTTTGATTCGGGATACCTGCCGCAATAGTATCATATAATGGGAAGAAGCTCCAAGGAACAAACATAGACTTGTTGTTCAACACTTACCAAATCAGGAAAAAAGATCTACACCCATATATCCACAGAGTAATGGTCAGGCAGAAATCACTAACAAAACCATAGTTGATAACCTGAAGAAGAAGTTGGATGGTTACTATGATTACTGGTGTGAACAGCTACATAATTTTTTATGGGCCTATATAACCACAAAGAGAGAAGATACGGGGTTATCACCCTTTATGCTCACATATGGAGCTGAAGCAATCCTTCCTATAGAAATAATGATCCCTACCACTAAAACTGAAGCATGGATGAAGAATCTCACCTTAGATCTAATACTCGCTAAGTTTGATAATCTAAAAGAGTCCCGAGAAATTTCCCTCCAGAAAATGGAAAATTACTAGAGGAGGCTGCAGAGAGAGTATAACAAGAAGGTGCGTCCCAGAGAGTTCCAACCAAGACAGCTAGTTCTCAGGGAGATCCCCGAGTATGAAAATGAGAAAGAATGAGGAAAGATAGCTCATGGGGAAGTCCATACACAATATTTTCTAAAATAGGAGAAGGCATATATAAGATACTCAAGCCCAATGGAGAATAGATAGAACATCTTTTGAACATAAAGCATCTAAAGCAATATTACCCTTAAAAGGTAAAAAACGATACACAATGGGTCATTCGTCATCTGGGCAAGACATGATTCTCCCCGAGGTGACCTGAGGACTCTATACTACGGGTCCAGAAGTAAAAGGGGCTACCCATATACTAATTATGTTAACCCCATGATACGAAATGGGTCATTCGTCATCAGGGCAAGACGCGATTCTCCCCGAGGTAACCCGAGGGCTTGTGGATTACGGGTCCATAGTCAAAAGGGCCACCCAGATATTAACACAGGTGGTCCCATAAGATTGTCCTGGTTGGTCAATCGAAAGAGAGAGGGATCCCTCTATGAAACAACAAATTATTCGAATTGGGAAATTGGTAAGTCCCAATGTAATCTGGACCCTAGGCTAAGATAGTTAGTGGACTTAACACATTCCATCACTAGGGCTTAGTGATGATGAGATATTCAAATTGGGACATGGAATTGGGCCCAATGATCTTCCCTGTTACGGATATCGAACATATGGATTAATAAAACTATTATATGAATTTGACATAATCATGAAGGATATGGAAAAGGCAGTTGAAACTAAAGCAGAATGAAATTGAAAGAACAGAGTGAAAGTGTAGCAAGGGAACCTCAACCACTGAGATCAAAATGGTGACACAACACCCCAAGATAAATACGTGTTTAAAATGGTGATGCAGCACCCCAAGAAGAATTGTTTAAACCAGAAATAGATAAAAAAATCAAGAAGAAGGAGGCTTAGAAGCAGAAGCGGCACATTTGGCCTGAGCTCTGGCCTTCATTTCAGCTAAGGAGGACTGCAACTTTTCTTCCACCAGACTCGCGACTTGATCCTCGAAGGCCTTCTTAGCATTATCTAGAGCCTTCTCTTTGTCCTTGCCATCCGGAGACAAAAACTCTTTCAGATTCGCCACGTCAACACTTAGAGATGCTTCAGATTGCTTCAGCTTCGTCTCGGACACTTTTAAGGACTCCACCTCCTCCACTAGATCCACCCACCTTCCCTTGAGCAGCTGAAGTTATCAAAAGATAAGAGTTAGCATAAAGTATAGCAAGGTAATAGCAAAAGGCAAAATTACAAGGATAAAAATAAAAACACCTTCTAAGGATTGGATTGTAAGGTTTTCCTTTGACTTAATGATAGTGGAATCAAGTTTGCTAAGCTTCAAATCCAGTTTATCTTTTTTGGATGATTGCCATATGTTCATATGATTCTCAAAAACACCTTTCTGACTGTTATAGGCAACTTGAATGCTATATCGCTCTGCCCGAACCGAGTATAACCGTCGACTCGTCTCGGCGTGGTGATTGGCAGCTCCTTCATTCTTTCTTAACACAATTTCAGAATTCTCTTTCCACCAGATTAATGTCTCTCGATCAGCATACAGATCACGATTCAGGGCATCAAGCCTAGTACATCTGTCCTAAGTCGGTTAATTGTCAGAAGCTGAACACGGGAAAATTCACGAATTTGTACAAGCTCAATTTCCTGACGATCTATTTTCTCATTGTTACTAACCCGCTGCCTTAAATTGAGAACACTACTTTTGGAAGCTTTAATTTCCTTCATAAGTCTAAAGTATTTATTTTGAGCATCCAGGTAAAGCTGTCCAATGGTGGCTACCAGTAACAACCACTACTAAGGATCCTAAAACTATAATAGGGGCAACGAGAGAAAAGGATAAAGAAGAAAATTACCTTGCTGCTGAGAGATTCGCTTTTGCATACTCTGGACCTCAGCCTCAAGTAGATGGTTCTTGCTACATACACTCTCATAGGAGGCACGGCTCAAGAGTTGAGCATTTCGGCTCTATAACAATAGACAAAGTCAGTATAAAATAAGACTACAAAAAAATCACAAAATCAAGCCGCAAGAGAGATCAAAGACATATGGACAACTTGAAGAACATTTGTTACTTACCATAGTTAGTAGTCTAGAGAAAACATCAGAAAGAAGAGAAGGAATGGCAGACAGCATAGCAGATTTGGACAGAGACCCGAATGACGGATAGGTGAGGGCACTAATCGAGTCGCAAGCGGATCCCTAGAAGGACAAGGAGGAAGTACCAACAGGGCCCAGATCCAAAGTACTCACTAATGGTTCCCCTAAGACAAGGCTTGCATTTTCACCCTCTTGAGTAGAAGGTTTACCAGTAGTAGCAGGGGCATCAGTCTCATCTTCATCCTCCTTCTCCTCTTCGTCATTATAGGAAAGAATGTCATAATCCATCTCCTCCGGGATCACCACCTCAACATTAAGCTTAAATAGAAAATCATCAGACTTCTTCTCAGGACCAGCAATTTCAGGGATACCACCCCCCAAGCGCGAATCTTGGAGCAACAATGGAGGTTGGAATTCGACCATCTTCATGATGCCATGTCCAGCAACCACTAGATTTGTCACCTCACCACTACCTCCAGAGCCTGAAACTGCATTAACTTCTGGACCTTCACCAACAATACTCTTCCCTTTATCATCAACAATCCTCTCTCCACCAGCACCATCACCACTTTTACCATCAACAAATGAAATAACTTTCTTTCTATCACCATCAGTATTCCCACCAGAACTTCCATCAAAATATTTAGCACCAACACCACTGTCAGAAACAAGAACATCACCTTTCCCTTTATCAGATTCATCACCAGCAACAACTTGTTTTCTACCACCGTTAAAACCTCGTGAACCTCTCGAAAAAGGACCACCCTCAATATCCTCCTCATCTTCATCCTCAACCACAACAAACCTAGATCTCTGTAAAATAAATAAGATGTGGGTCAGACTCTGTTAAGGAACCAAATAGAGGCAAGTACATGTATTTAAGAGATGAAAAAAATAGTATTTTCTACCTTACCCCGCCTCAGACAGCTCCACCCCTCTTTCGATTTGGTTTAGAGCCCTATTAGGAAGACTTCAAAATAACCAAGAAAAGTCAGCAAGTAAAAATCAATCAACAATGAAAAGAGCTAGATAGCAAAAACATACCCTCTTTGTATTCACCATCCAAGGCGCATAAGAAGCATGACCAGTAAAGTTCTCAGGAGGAGGACGGTTCCCAAAAAGTAGTATCCCACGGATGATTAGAGGAGTCTTGCCCCAGACATGGTCACTAGTACGCCTCAGATGCTTGTTGGACGTCTGACCCATTTCTGGATCTTCATCAAGCAACAATTTTTCGACTTTATTAAGATAAGGGATATGACGAGCCGCACCAAAAGATAGACCAGCTAGGGGACCAAAAGAGGGGGTGCAGTCTTTATAGTTATCCAAAAAGCTTTGGACGTTGTACTTAGGAGCATCGGCAGGATCATAAGTAGAATGAGGAGAATCGGTGCACTTTCCTTTATTTCGCTTCTCCCATTCAGCCATGAACCGGTACCAATTGCCATTGTACTGAACTAGAGCAAGAGCCGGCTCGATTCGGCAAAGCACCTTATAGGAAAATGGCTTAGAAGAACTATAGACGGGAAACCTGATCCCTGCCTCCAACTGACCCAAGGTGATAATCGTGGCATCATCCGAATGGGGGAACTCAAGATATTGTGCACGATCGAGGAGGCTCCGTTGACATCCTAACAAAGATATGTCGAAAGCATGAAGGCCAAACTTATGCTTAAAGTGGCCCAAAGTTATTGATCAATCATTTCGACTCAGGAAGAAAATTTTTTATCAGGTTTTCTACAATCAAAAAAGGAGGTGTTAAGATCAGAAAAATCGAGATCAACAAAGCATAGGTGATAATCATAGAAAATATGGCAGAGTTTATCACGAGCATCATAAGAGAGATCAATGACTGGAAAAGAATCAAAAGCATAAAAATCTGCATCATAAAAGGATACATACTTTTTGCCAGAAGAAGGGCGAGGAGGACTGGATGAGGGTCTTTCTGCCATCTAATTGATTGAGATCTTGATCTTGATTCCGATGACGATTTTGATAGTGAATATGGTCGAGATGGTAAGCAGAGAAGACAACTTCAGCAATAACAATGGTGATCCAGAAGAAAAGAGGAGAAAAAGAGTTAAGAGAGAATGTCATAGAAGTTTAATGGTGGAGAAAAGGGAGAGGTTGAAGTTGCAGAGAATGTTGAAGAAGAAATAAATAAGAGAATTAGGTTTATTCTCTTATTTAAAGAAAGAGGTAGAAGGTAAAAGTGATGAACCGACGCTTAAAGGTAATGGGTGAAAAATGGAGAGAAGGTAGAACGTGTAGCGGTTACCAAGGGACGTGGAGGCGGTTAAAGGAAAAGCAAGACGTTTCTTCCCATCATACCCTTGGTCCATATGGAAAGAAAGGGGCAAAATGTAGTGGATAAATACCTGAGGACAGGTGTAGACATATTAGACAGAGGGGTCATGATACTAAGATAGGGGAAAAACACTGGAGATATCTTCTTGGTCTTACACGGTAAAAGAGATATCTACCACTTCGACCTACAACAGGGACGCGCGGAAAGTAAAAGAATAAATTAATTGTCAAGTTTGAAAGAAGAGAAAAAGCATTAAATAAGCTTGCAGACCACGCGTGATGTGATCAAAAATATTTAATGCACCTGACAAGAATTGAAGTTCATTCTTCGGGCCGTGAATAAAAAAGGATCAAGAAGCCACCTTCACCCTTTCGGGTCATGTCCAGAACAAGAAGAAGGCCACCATATCAAGAGAACCTTAGAAGATTCGAGGCATGACATCATGAGATACGGGACACTCTTCCGAATCAACTACAACAATACATGTATAAGTGCCTAACAATGAAGTTTAGTTGTATATTACCTTTGTCTATAAATACTAGGCTAACTCATGGGAAAAAGCATGATAAGATTGGGGAAGAGAAAAGTTGTAGTAAGGAAGAGAGAGAAACATTAGAGGGAAGAGTTCATTGTGAGTTTAAGTGTAATCCTTTGTAAGTCCAATCTCTTAATATCAATTATTTCATTCCCATGGACACAGGTAATCATATTGAACTACGTATATCCCTTTGTGTTGTTACTTTTATGTTTTTAGTTTTATTTGTTTATGTTTTCACTTGAGAATGAATGGTTTGAATGGGTAGTTGGCATTGTAATGTTTTCACTTTACAATGCCAAAACAACCCTAGCAAGCACCGGAAACCAAAACACATAAAAATGAGATGGATGTGTTTCAGTTGAAAAAAAAATTACAGTACGATAAGATTGATATGAGTTGCAAACCTGTGAGAGAGTTCGAAATTGCCCATTTTGTAAGGTCTGAATAGTGGCATTGCCTCCAAAAAAAAATTCTCTTTCAAAAATTTAAATCTTCATTTCTTTCTTTCTTCTGATTTTGTTTTACTCTTGAATTGAATGTTTGAAACTGTCTGTGTGCTATTTATAGTTCAGCAAATAGTTTTCATCACCAGAATCTTATGATAAAACTAAGTCTGTATATAACCATAATTTAGTTTTAATTACGGAATTACCTGAGTGCATGCGTCACTTATGATGATACTCCCGCCAGCGAATCTCAGAACAATCAAAAAGAAAGGTTATATCCTTTTATGCAAGTACTAGGTACTCGACATGCACCACCGGACCGACTAATCTAATAATAACTTTTCTTAATTATAATTATAATTATAATTTTGATAAATTTGGTGTTTAATTATGCAAATAAAAATTATTCTAATCACTATAAAACTCAACCGTTAGAGTTCAATTATTGGATCCGCAATACTAGTGATTGAATTGGAGAATCGGGGCAAAGCCTTCTTTGGCATGTCGTTTTGAATCTTGTGAGAATTTAGGAGAATGGCCATAAGGGTTCCTAGTGAGAATTTAGGATCTATCCAAAAAAAAAAAAGGTGAGAATTTAGGAGAATGGCAATAAGTAAGGGTAGACTAGTAGAAACTATAATAACTGAGAAATTGTGAAAATTGCATTGTGAAAACCTTGGATATCACTAATTTAGTTTAATTTTGGTTGAATAAACTATTTTTAATTTCTCCATTGACTATTCACAACTAATGTTAATGTCATCGGTGACCAAAACATGCAAAATTTATAAAGGGGATACCAAATCTCTAAGGGAATATCTTTCCATATAAAATAAATTAATTTTAATCATTGAATTTTTAGATTGGTATCTCCTTTTAGAAATTTAATATCCCCTTTATAATTTATGAAAATATAGAGAACGGATCTTGTATCTAAATTCATTGGGTTACGAAAATTATACTATACGTAGCTCAGTTGGCCACACTGCCTTGGATTTGTCATTTTAGTATGCAATTCTTGTTTTTCGGTTGAACCATTGAACTCTAAAAAGGATTTTTATTACTACTATTATTGATTATTTATTTATTGACACATTCAATTGGATTAGGATCCTTAAGGAGACGTAAACCAAAACAAAAAACAAAGGAAAAAAAACCAAAGTAAAACAAGAAATCTAACTTCTTCATCTCTTTTTCCTGTGGTACACTTGTTGTGCCTTAACAGTTGCTAGAATTTCTTGGAAATCATTTGAGAATTCATCATGACAAATTCTCTATCCAAGTATCATAAGGGTGAATTCGAGCATGCAAATAAGGTGCCATATTAGTCTCTCTATAACAATGTGTCACCTTCGAGGAGATGAATTTCTTTATCAGAAGCTTTACTCTTTTCCAAATTTGTAAAACATTCCTTTATGGATCAAGCCAAAGGTTAGTTAGCATATTATAAACAACCAAGGAACCAATAGTTATATGTATTCTCAGCAAATTCTTATTAATAGCCTTCTTTAAACCCAACTCAACCCCTTGCATCTCATTTGCAAGAAAAAAAATAGGAGGTCTTCCTCCACTGGCACCAACAATAAGAATCAACTTCATGATTCTTAGTGAGAGCACCAAACCCTCCAAACTTCTCAGTTTTTGACCCATCAGAATTTATCGTAACCTCCTCAGCAGAATGATCTAATCAAGTACGACAGGTAACTTCATGCTTGACAAACAGACAATCATTTCTCCATTTCTTCATGAACCCATCTAGTCCTCATATTATCCTCATCCTTCTGAATGGCATCTCACATTTTAAATATGACATCTTGGACCACAAGCATGCTAACCTGATTTAAAAAAAAATTATTATTTCTTTCTCTGTAAATTTGATAGATGAAACTAGTCAAACAAGTCTTTTAATGACAGTTATACAATTAGAAGCAATAAAATGCTTAGAACACCACTTAACTTCCACATCCCACGTGCTTTATAAGAGTCGACAAAACCCAACTTCAATAATAAGCCATGCCAAATACCATAAGAGAAAGGGCAACCATGATATATTGCATTACATGGTAGAGTGAAGCAAAAGATAAGAGTATTATAACCAATGATGTAGTAGTTATTGCAAACTGAAAAATGAACAAAATCTATAGCTGATATCATATCAAAGGAAGTAACTCTAGCTTCTTGAATTTAAAGATATATCTAGTGTTCCTAGATTATATGCGTCATGCACCGTTGAACTATCTATCAGAGATTTATTTGTGTTTTAAGTTTTTAGTCCCCACAACTTGTAAATTGTGGTTGATACAAGTATGAATGCAGTTATCACATTATGTTAAGTGCAGAACAATCTCAATGTATGATTAGTTATGAGTCCAACTTTTTAGAAAAAACTTTTTTTATTAAGGTGGGTTATTTGGTTGTATCAAGAGTCGATCTCCCATATCTTTTGTATGGATGTACACCCTTACAAGTTTATAACCACTTAGGTAGTGGGAAAATGATTGAATATTTCATGGTTTGAAGATATCCTTATCCCTAATGTTTTTAGAGCAGCTGCTTCCACTCATTTGGGTGAAATAGTCAGTAGACACTATTAGGTACTTCCGCTGCAGTGTTCCTACATGGAGTTGACCTAGTATATCAACTCCCCATTTTGAGAAGGGCCACGGACTTAGCACCAAGTTTAGGGATGTGGATGGGGCATGAATGTTTTTCTCGAATCGCTGGCATTCTTTACAAACTTTAGCAATATGTTTTATGTCCTTGTGCATGTAGGATTAGAAGAAACCCATTTTTTTTTGCTCCTTTGGCCATATTTCTCCTCGAACTATGGTTTTCTGCGTTTCTTTAATGAATCTCTACCAATATGTTGTGACCCTCTTTTTTGCTCAGACATCACAGTAGGGGTCCCAAGAAGGACTGTCTATACAAGATTTTGTCTCGAAGTCGATAGTTGGTTGACTTACTTTTGACTTTGTGGGCTTGCTGAATACTAGCAGGTAATCATCCAAGTATAACTCTGTTGTTAAGACCATCATTGTTCCTTCCTCTTCCTCATATGCTGACACCGAAGGGGACAATATTCTTTCGATCTTAATGGCATTCATAGTCGGATCTCGTAACATAGAGGCTATGTAGGTGAGCGCATCAGCATGTCGATTATCCTTTCTACAGATAGGCCTAAATTTTATGTTCGTTACATGGATCATGTAATGCTGAGCCAAGTATAAGTACTTATGAAGACACAGGTCTAGAGTTTGGTATTTTCCTTCGATTTTCCGGATCAAGAGTTTAGATTCGCTAGTCAATCTTACCTTGGTTAACCCTAGTTCCACTATCAATCGAAACGCGTGAATTACTGCATCATACTCAATGACGGTGTTGTTGGCTTCGAACTTGAGTCTAAAGGAGTAGAATATTTGCATTCCTTTGGGTGTTGTGATACTGGTCTCGGTACTTCTTTGTTTGAGGATCCATCGGTGATGATCTCCCACCTCTGGGGGTGACATCTTTCCAATAGGTCCGATGAGTCATCCTTTTCCTCTTCCAAACCAGGTATTTCTTCGACTTCATGGTCTTCAGCCGAGGGGAAATCTTTTAAGTAGTTATCTATGGTTGAGATTTATCGATGTCAGTATTTCATAGAAGCCACTAAACTATTTGATTTGGGTCCCCCACTTAGATATCCGTACCAGCCTCATGGTGTTATCTAACACCGATTCCATGGAAGAATTTGTCAAGACTCTAACCTTGTGTGTTTGAATATATATGTTTGTGGGGAAACAAATTAAGAGGATTAATTTGGAAAAGTGGGTGAGCAGGTGATAATACGTTTAATCCTTAAACATTTGTATTATCGAAGAACTTTGTTTAGATTCGAGAGATCAATCTGTACAATCCTGTCCTAAACCAAGCAATGGTCGTTTCAGTCTTGCTTCAATCACAAAGGAGAAGGAGAAGGGTTAGTCTTAGGGAGGGAAGCGAGAGAAGGATTGAGGTCAGAGTATCAGACTATGTGGGATGTAATTGGTGTAAATAGCTATGAAATTTTTCTTTGTATGATAAGGTTGAATCATTGAGTTATTCGATTCTGTTTTAGACGTGTCTCATACTTAGACTTGTCGTGTCTTGTTCAATTGACTTGTTTAGAAATATATTTTATAGTCATAGCTACCGTAACCATTCATCTGATCTCCTTTCTCCGAAGAAAGTGTCGATGGTTGAGTAGTGGTGAACTGGATAAGGTGGAGAAGGTCTTGACAACTTCTTCCCACTCTGTTTGAGGTTTAATGGATGGTTGCTCAACCTACCACTTCCCTACTCAACTGATTATCGAACTTTCAAGAGTTTTCTCTGTAGTGGGTGCATTGTTGCAACACGTTCCGTAGACCGCCAGACTAATACCCTAGTGAATATACTCCTATTTATGACATTTGATGTCTCATGTAATTATTGTAGTTTTAAATACTACTAATAATATTAAGTCGAACATGACTTGCTTAGTCTTTTGACTGAAGACATGTCTTGCTTGACTAGGCTGATGAGTCCTAACAGACTAAAATAAAATAAAATATGTAGTTATTTTATTTATGAGGAACAATATGTCCAATTAGGTCAATTTTCATTGACATATTTATTTTGTAGAAATAACTGTATGCTGCTAAGCATGAAAATATGTATGTGAAGCTTCACATGAAAATATATGTGTGAGAGGCTAGATATATATGAGTGAAGCCTAGTATAGCCTTTGATAGGAAAATTTAGGGTTTTGAAGCTTGTATATGTGAAGCAAACCCAAATAGGAAAATATTATAAGCTAATGATAATATAGATGAGCTTAGGAGCTAATGCCTAAGTCAGATTAGGTTTAATGTTAAGACGCATTAGTGTTTGGGCTTATACTAATCCTCCTTAGTATCAGGAGTATTACTAAGCCGCATTAGTATTAGGAGTAATACTAAGCCGCATTAGTTTAGGAAAAAGGTAAGAAGCCTCAGCTTATGAGCAAAGGGGTAAGTCGTCTTAGTTATTAGGTCAATACTAAGACGCACAAGATTTGCTTTTGCACTAAGACACACGAGATTTTCTCTTTATACTAAGACACGCAAGTTTAGGGAAAACGAGTAAAATGCCTTAGTTTGGTCTTTGGAAAAAGATGCACAAGTTTTATCTTTGGACTAAGACGCACGAGATTTGGCTCTTTGTACTAATACGCCTTAGTTTGGTCTTTGAGACAAAGATGCACAGGCTTAGTCTCAAAACTAAGGCGCACAAGTTTGGTCTTTGGACAAAGACACACATGATATGTAGCAAGATTAAGACGCATGTGATTTGTGCTAGGGTTAGACTAAGAAGCATTAGTATTATTCTTTTAGGTTAATATACACGAGTTTCGTGGTCTGAATAAGACGCACATGTTTTGAAGATTTTAGACTAAAAACTAAGACGCACCAGTGCTATGGTTAGACTAAGACGTATTAGTCTTGTGCTATAGGCCTATAGCATTTTGTAACGCTTCAAGTTCAACGTCTAATTTTCCAATTAGGGTTTGAAAGGGTTTTTGATCATTTGAGACGCTTATAAGTCTTGCGAACTTATTTTTAAGCGTTTCAAAAACCCTAAGTTGAATTATTTTCACTCATTTACGTTAGTTGTCTCTTTAAGCAAGGATTAATGTGACTGGGGCTGGTCTTAGTTAGTAGAAGCTATGAAATTATATCTGGCATAATTTTTACTTTAAATCTAAGTACAATTGTGGTACTTTAATTAAATAGATTCACATGTAATCTTCTATATAAAGCTATATAGGTATTTTTAGTGAGTCAGTATTGTTCAGTTGAGCATGGATACTGACATAAAGTAATTTTTGAGAATCAAGTTGCGGAATATAGCACCAAACAATGCTCAAATTATCCTATACTAGTGGGAAATCCATCTAGGAGTGTGAGGTTTCATTTAAAAATCACAGAATATCTGGGAAAGTCGTAGTAAGCACCAACGCTATTCTAATGATTTTATACATTAATGAATGTTGATTCACTCAGTCTTTTTGATCGTATATGTAATTATCCATATATATAGAGAAAGGACAAAGATAAGCACCTGAGAGAGGACAGGGATAAATACCTGCCAAAAAATTATTTGCAGAATTTTAAAGTTTAATATTTTTCAGACTCGATTCTTGAGATATAAATTTGTTATTTTATCCTTGTCAAAAACCCACCATCTACAATATGTTCTCAGCTTTTGCATTGCGAAGACTAGGGCCATGATTAGTTACTCAATCTTGGCCGTATTTTTCTCTGTTGATGTCATCGTCTTGCTGATGAAATAGAAAGGTTTCTCTTCAATTCCGACAATTATGACCAAACTGTGTTAATAGAATATGATGTTGCTCCTAAGTAAATGGTTAAAACTTCTTATGGATCTGGCCTCTGGAGCAGGGGTAGCTTCTCTGGGTGTTCTTTAATCTTCTGGAACGCTTCTTCACACTCTTCGTTCCATCTGAATTTATCCCTTTTGTTCAAAATGTTGAAGAAAGCCTTAGATTTGTTTGATGATCTTAATATGAATCTGTTCTAGGCCGGCAAACTCCCGTTTAACCTCTGGACATCTTTTCCAATAGTTGGTGATGACATTTTTTGTATGGCCCTTATTTTCTATGGATCTAACTGAATTACATTCTTCGTCATGATTTGCTTAGGAATCTTCTCGATGTTACACAAAACGTGCACTTAATAGGTTGACTTTTATCTTGTACTTCCTTATTTTCTGAAAGATTCCTCGAAGGCCTGAGACATGATCCTTGGATTCTTTACTCTTAACTAGCATGGAATACATAAACCTCTATAGTTTTGTAGAGCATGTCTTAAACATGCCTTCTCCCAATCTTTGGTACGTGGCTCTAGCGTTTTTGATCCCAAACGACATTTTGGTGTTGCAACATAGTCCTCGAGGTGTGAAAAAAGTTATATTTTCTTGGTCCTCTGAGGTCAAAGGGATATGGTTTTACCCCAGAGTACCCATCCATGAATAATAGCGCCTCATGACAATTAATGGCACCAACAAGTTGATATATATTTGGGATTGGGAAACTATCCTTTGGAAGTGTCTTGTTGAGATCGTTAAAGTCGATGCATGTTCTTACTCCTCCTGTCCTTTTAAGTACAATCACCATGTTTGGAATCCACTCTGTATATTGTGCTTTTTTGATGATGCCTGCAGCTAACATCTTTTTGAGTTCAGTCTCCACAGATGTCTGTAGTTCGGGGGATATCCTTCGCATCTTCTTTCTCATGGGCTTGAAATTTTGATCAATTTTGAGATGATGAAAACATATATATGGATCGATTCCTTCCATGTCTTCCATTTTCCAGGAGAACACGTTTATATGTTCTCTTAAGGAGTTCCTCTAACTTGAGAACTTCATCTGTGGTCAGCAGTGACCCTATTTTTACCACCTTTAGATCCTCATATGTTCTTATGTTTAAATCTCTAGTAAGATCCAGAGGCGTTAATTTCTATTTTGGGGGTCCAATAGGGGTCGTGTCCTTTAATTGCTATGTTGTCTCTCTCTCTGGAGCATCGTTAGTGGCGACTACCTGAGCTAAATCTTAATATTTCTCCAGCTGATAATTTTTCTTCCTTTGCCTTATTATTTTTTCTTTTAATTCTGGCTCTCCTTTCCTCGTTTTGAGGTACGTCCATCTGGATGCAATGCCTCACAGCTTGAGGGTCGCCTCGGATTTCAGCTGCTCCTTTGAATATCGGGAATCTCAATCTCTGGTGGTATACCGAGGCTATACCTTTGATTTCTGTTATCCATGGTCTCCCGTTGATAGTTTCATATGGAGAAACTAGCGTCTACTATACAGAAGGTAATGAGAGTGTCCAGATAGTCTCCTCCAGGGACTCTTAGAGTAGCCCCTCATTTGAGTCTGATGACAAATCCATTAAATCTATAGATGATGTAAGTCGATGGAATGAGGATGTCGTCTGTTAGTTCCATTCCTTTAAAAGTGTCATACAATAATACTTCAATACAACTTCCGTTATCCACCAATATTCAGGTCACTCCCCACTCGTGTATTTTTAGAGTTACCACTAGTTTATACCCTTGGGCTTTTCTGTTCATGGGTACATATTTTGCTGAGAACGAAATTAGTTGCATCATCAATGACTCCATTGATAGAGACTTTGCAACACTAAATATCTCCTTCCCCGAGTTATCTCTCTTGTGGATTCGGTTCATAACTCCATTTCCTAGTCGCATGTCTTGGAATGAGGAATGGGAAATCGTGTTGCACTGGAGGAATCAGGTGTCTCGCTCGATTCTGACATAAAGTACTGGTCATCGGAGGTGGTAACTGCATATACTTCCTCAAATACCCTTCTCGGATCATATGTTGCACAATATTCTTGATAGTCTGAAAGTTATTGGTGGAGTATCCCCTAAAACGATGGTAGGTGCAGTATTTGGGGTAGTACCTCGATCTTTCTGGCTGAATTCCTCGACTTCATGGATAGTGAATATCTTTTCTTTGTTTCAACTTCCTTGAGTATTTCCTCCAATGGCGCGCTGAGTGACCTGTAGATTTTTCCACGAAGCGAGGCTTTTTCCCTTTGGATTTCCAACATCTTTGTACTTGGTTTTTTCCTGAGGATCTGGCATCTTCTCTACTCGTCTCGACTCTGAGTTGGGAGTTTCTTCATGAGTCGGAGCTGTCAACAAGACCTTAATTGCCTCGTGGACTTAGATATCCTGATCCCCTCTAGAATTTTTTCTTGGTCGATATAATGCTCTTGCATTCTTCTCATTTCTTTCAGAGTTTTTATTTTTTATTATACATGGCTACATAGATCGGGTCCTTCTTTCCCAAATAGTTTTTGAACCCAAAAGAATTTGTAGCTCTACAGGTACCTTCCCGATTTTGGTACACAGCTTTCTCCATCTGTCCTTCAGATATCTCAGAGGCTCTTTGTACTTTCTCGACAAGGTGAATAACTTGTTAATCCAGTTTTGGCACTGGTGTGGTGCATATAAGTTTCTAGGAAAATTTAGATAGCTCTTTAAATTATCTTATCTTCGGAAGAGAGTAAAACCAGGTTAAAGCTTCGCCTTCAAGATTAGCAGGAAAAATTTGCACATCACTACATCACTTCGCCTCCACTATAGTAGCATCATCCCATAAGCTTTTAATATGTCTTATGGTATCTCTGGTTCCATCGAATCGGGACGCAAAGGTTGGGAGGGTGCACTTTGGGGAAAATAAGACTCTATTGACTCTCGAGTAAAAGAAGTCCTTTCTGCTTCTGTAATTACTTCGGCAAGTTTCTTTCCTTCTCCATTTTATCTTATCTTCCGGATGGTATTTTCCATATTCTTAATCTTGTCTCTTATTCTTCTTGTACTTCCCCTTTCTTCCCAATCCGTTTATTCTCCCGAGCTTCTATTTTCTAGGCTCATGTATCGTCGTTGAGGTCGTTCCAGAGTGAGTCTCTTGTCCGATTGATGGGATTGGCTTATTCGAGGTGTCGACTGGGGGGTGTCTCTTTGATCAAGAGTAGTTCACGCCATATTATTTTCTCTAGGCATGTATCATCGCTGGAACTGGTGTCGCTTGGGATTTCCCTTTGTTTTCTCCTCCTTCTGAGCGTTTTTTTTCCTTTTCGAGCGCAAGACTTCTTCGTTATAAGTTTCTCATCATTTTCATGTTTCTTTTGGTTTTCCATGAGTCGGGCCAAGGTGATATCGGAGTTTCACGACTCGAAGAATGCTCTCCCCCTCATGCAGTAGTCCTTCCCTTGGCGTGCTTCCCCCTAGTTGGATATGGTGTAGACTTTCCGCCTCCATATCCAATTCCATCTGGGTCAAACGTTCAGTTTCCATCCTATATCGATATTCTGCATCATATGCTACTCGTCGTGCCTCTTCTTCATCTGTGTCAGAGGTGGTGTGACCATCCTCTGGATACTAGTTCCTAAATTTTTGATTTATTCTTTACCACGATGTAGGGTGTCATCCTATGGTGGTGGTTTTGGATCCTCCTATACCGGTAACATCCCACTTCTTGGTCTGAGAACTACTTATGGTCGTGTTGTGGGGTTACCCTCTTGCTCTATGTAGTGACTCTTTCTTGCTGGCTCGCTCCATTGGTGATGGGGCGACTGCGCAGGTTCCAAATCGAAGAGGAAGTACTCCCCATCTGATTCGTTCTAGGGTTCGCGTCTCTTTTCTGAGTTCACCTACGTCCAAAACAAGAACAAACCTTACTTCGATATCATAGTTTTAGTTCGAGTTTTAAAACGATAAATAAAGAAGATGTATTTTTACACATATCCCTAGATCCGACAGTTTGTAACCAACTGCCAGCTTCTAGGTCTGTGCTCTACGACTTTTGCAGAGTTCTCACCCTCTGAATGTTTGGATGGTGGTTTCTAAAGTTTTTTTTTGAAAAAAGCATAATGGCCAAAATACTAGGTTTCAACAGTTAACTGTTGGTGTATTTTAGTTATCTTGATAACACTTGGATTCCAACGGAGACATTCTACTGATTTTATAAGAAACTCAAAAAAATTATTATCGCGAATCTACACCGAAGCTTTTATTAGTCTTGTTAAAAAAATATTTAATCAATGAACTTCTCCACGTTCAACTTAGCTCTTTAGGTATCTAAGAAGCAGAAGATCCAGAGCTTATTGAAACTTTTTACTAGTTATCCTAGCTAGCTTGCCAACAAAATGAAAAGGAACTAAATCAAAGAAGAAACAAAATCACAACCTCGAGATAGGGTTTCTTGAAAACTTTCAGAACTTTTGAAAACATTCTAATAAGAGCTATGTATCTTTTTATGGTAACTAAGCAAAGTTTTTTGAATCCTTAAGATAAAAGAAAACTTTCAAATCTATTAAGGAAAGATTTAACTAATGATTACTAAAACTTCAAACATCATTATAAACATGAGATCTTGTACCTTTTCACCAACTGGGGATCTTTTCAAGCCTTGAACACGGATATAAAAAGTTTGTAACTTCAAGTTCTACCTGAGTGGTGAAGTTTTGCCACAGATATACTCAAAAAGATAACTTCATTCCATATTTCTAACGCCGAAATATAGTAACTAAAAATCTAACTACCCATCCACCACCAATGAACAACTTGTTACAGAGAAAAGATGCGAAGTGTTTCTGCTGAAATAGGTAATTGTCTGTGTTATTCAACAAAAGAGAACTGCCTTTATATAGGCTTATACATAACGAATGTAGCAAGAAAATAGGCACTACATGACGTGCCAAACTAACACCTACAGACTAGGTAAATAGAAAACTAACTTGTTAAACACAATAAGCTCCTAAAGACTAGGACAACAACTATTCTAACATTCCCTCCCTTAAACTGATGTCTGCTAACAATCAGTTTAAAATGTGCATTAGTGCGAGAGTGCAAACACCTAGCAACCTCCTGAGCTTCACAAAAGACTCCATTTTAAGAGCCTTGGTGAATATATCAGCCACCTGATCCTCACTCCTGCAGTACACCAAATCAATTGTTCCATCATTGCAAAAGTCTCTCAAGAAATAAAACTTCACATCAATGTGTTTGCTTCTTCCGTGCTGCACTGGGTTCTTGGAGAGTTTGATAGCTGAAATGTTGTCACATAAAATTGTTTTGGCTCCTGGTTGCTTGAAATTCAACTTCTCAAGATCTCTCCTAAGCCAAATAGCTTGACAAGCAGCAGTTGTTGTTGCAATAAATTCAACTTCAGTACTTGACAAAGTAACAATTTTCTACTTCTTGGATGACCATGAAATAGCACCTGTCCCCATCATAAAAACATAGCCATAAGTGCTCCTCCTATCATCTTGATCCCCTGCATAATCGCTGTCAGTAAACCCCAACAGATTAGAATTTTTACTCTTCTTGTAAAAAATCCCAAAGTTTCTTGTTCCCTGTAAGTAACGAAGAATTCTCTTGGCTGCTTGTAAATGCATTTCTGTAGGATTCTCCATATATCAGCTAATTAAACTCACTGAATACATAATACCAGGTCGTGTGGATGTTAGATACATCAAGCAGCCCACAATTTGTCTATAAAGTGTGATGTTCACCTTCTTTCCTTTGTCATCTTTCTGTATCTTCAATCCAAATTCAACTGGAGTGTTTACGGGATTACAATCTTTCATGAGAAATCTGTCCAAAATTTCTCCTATATATTTCTTTTGGCACATAAAGACTCCCTCACTTGACTGCGCTACTTCGATGCCAAGAAAGTAGTGCATCATACCGAGATCAGTCATTTCAAACTCAGCCATCATAGACTTCTTAAATTCTTTAAGCATTTCATCACAATTTCCAGAAAATATAAGGTCATCAACATACAGGCAGACAATGAGAATTTTCCCCTTTTCGAGCTTCACAAAAAGCGTATGCTCGTATGGACACTTAAGAAAACCATTACTAAGAAAGTAAGCCTCGATGCGACTATACCAAGCCCGTGGGGCTTGTTTTAATCCATAGGGCGCTTTCTTCAATTTATACACTTTATTCTCATTTCCAAGTTTAACATAACCAGGGGGTTGCTCGATATATACCTGTTCCTCCAAGTAAACGTGCAAGAATGCTGATTTAACATCTAGCTGGAAAATGGGCCAAGAATTCTGTGCCGCCAATGCAACCGCTAATCTTATAGTATCGTGTCTGGCAACGGGAGAAAACACTTCTTTATGATCGACCCCATACTCTTGTTTGTATCCTTTAGCCACCAAGTGTGCCTTGTACTTGTCGACGTCACCATTTTCGTTCATCTTTGTTTTGAAAACCCTCTTTACGCCAATGGTTTTATGCCCATTCGGAAGGTCTGATAACTCCCAAGTATCATTTCTCTCAATAGCATCAATTTCATCCTCCATCGTTTTTCGCCATTTTTCTTCTTTAAAAACATTCTCGAAATCTGTAGGATCACAATATGAGAATAAAGCAAAATGAGTAATTGGATGGTGATTCCAGTTACCTCATAGTCCTCCATCCAAGCAGGACTTCTTCTAACCCGATGAACAATTTCTTCTTCATTTGCTTCAGTAGCCTCCTCTTCATTCATCTCATCCACTGTTGGTGAATTTTCAGTTATTTCGGGCATGCATGAAACTGAAATTTGCTCATATTCAGCATCAATGTCATTTAGGACTTGAGCAGACTGTTGTGTATTCCAAACCCAACTGCTTTCTTCATCAAAAAACACATCCCTGTTAATCACAATCTTCTTTGTTACAGGGTTGAATAGTTTGTAAGCTTTGGAGGCTTCACTTACACCGATAAAAATGTATTTTCACCCTTATCATCAAGCTTCTTCCTTTACACATCCGGTACATGTGCATATGCGATGTATCCAAATATTCTAAAGTGATCTACAGCTGGTCTTCTTCCACTCCAAGCTTCTTGTGGTGTCATATTTTGAACAACAAAAGTTGGACTTCTGTTCAACATATGAATACTCCAATGTACTGCTTCCGGCCAAAAACTCTTTGGAACCCTTCCTCTTGCCAATAAGCTTCTCACCGTGTTCAGAATAGTTCTATTTTTTCTCTCTGATACACCGTTTTGCTGTGGCGTATATGCAGTTGTAAGCTCTCTTCGAATACCATTTTCTGCACAAAAACCTTCAAATTCTGTCGAACAATATTCACCGCCATGATCTGTTCGAAGAGTCTTTATGCTTTTTCCAGTTTCCTTTCTACTCGAGATTTGAATCTTTGAAATGCAGAAAACGCTTCTGATTTTTCCTGTAAGAAACAAACCCAATTTTTCCTTGAAAAATCATCAATGAAGGTAACTAAATATCTTTTACCTCCATTAGAAATTGGGTTTATCGGACCACATATATCTGAGTGCACCAGCTCCAAAACATCATTTCCCCTCCACGACTTCCCCCGGGGAAATGTGGAACGATGTTGTTTGCTAACAACACATTCTTCGCAAACTTGAGAAGTGGAATTAAATTGAGGAAGACCTATCACCATGTTCTTTTGATGAAGGGTCTTCAGACCACCAAGGATCAAATGACCATAACGAAAATGCCATAACTACGAAGGATCTTTCTTCTCAGCTACCAAACAAGATTGAATACATTCAATCTCCAACGGAAATAACCTGTTTGAACCCATCTGGACTACTGCAATAGCACCTCTAATTGGATCATAAATTTCACAAGCACCTCTCTTAATAGTGATAACATAACCTTTTTCTTGTAGCTGACCAGCATTCAATAAATTACTCTTCAAATCAGGGACATATAACACATTAGAGATTGTTTCCACAAATCCATTATTAGTTCTTATCCTAATATCCCCTTTTCCCATTACTTTCACAATTTTAACAATCACCAAAACTGACAGTAGAACGAAAATCTTCATTTAAATAAGAAAATAAATACTTACTTCCACTCATGTGGTTGCTACAGCCTGTATCGACATACCAAACATTTGACTCGAGCTTCTTTTCATCCTGAGCAGCCATCAACAATGTTTCTACTTCCTTGTCTTCAACAAGATTTAAGATCTATTCCTTTTCCTTTCTCTTCTCATGAGCCAACCTGGTAGAACATTTTGATGCATAATGACCAAGGTTGCCACATCTAAAGCACTCCATCTTGGATTTGTCAGTTGCACCCCATTGATCAGTTGCACCCCATCGATCTCTCCTTTCTCTACCTCTACCTCTAACTCTAAAATTGTAAGAGTGAGTATTGGTAGAAGCCTTCAATGCCTGCTCCTCCGATGCTGAACTTTTGTTCATCTTCTGCTCATGAACCAACAAGGAACTTTGCAATTCATCAAGAGAGAGTGTGTCTATGTCTTTCGATTCTTCAATCGAGCAAACAACATAGTTGAACTTTGGTGACAGGGATCGCAATATCTTCTCCACAATGGTGACATCGTCCATATTTTCGCCATGAAATCTCATCTTGTTGCTAATCTCCATTGTTCTTGCACAATAGCTAGTGACAGATTCTCCATCCTTCATGCCCAGCATCTCAAAATCCTTTCTCAAGGCTTGAAGCTGTGAACGCCTCACCCTAGCTGTGAACCTTGATATTTCTTCTTCATAGAGTCCAAAATACTCTTGGAAGTTTCATTGCAAAGAATAGTTTCCAAGATGCTACGATCAATAGCCTGAAAAAGGTAATTTTTTGCCTTCAAGTCTTTCAGTCGTCTTCCTTCTAGTTCTGCCTTCTGTGGTTCTGTTAACGCCATGCCTACTGGTGGCTCTTGAATTCCAGACTAAACTACCGTCCAATACTCCTTTGATCATAAGAAATTCTCCATTAGCATGCTTCAATGGTCATAGTGACCATCAAAGCGTGGGATGGCTGCTTGCACAAAATTGGAATCCGTGGTCATTAGTAAATATGACTGATGAACGACTACCTCACATGTTTTCACTCTCAAGTTCGTAACCTGGCTCTGATACCACTGTTACAGAGAAAAGATGCGAAGTGTTTCTGCTGAAACAGGTAATTGTCTGTGTTACTCAACAAAAGAGAACTGCCTTTATATAGGCTTATACATAATGAATGAAGCAAGAAAATAGGCATTACATGACGCCAAACTAACACCTACAGACTAGTGATAGACACATTTTAGTGTCTAAATTGTACCTTAGTTTCTATTAAGTTAGTATTCGATTTTGCAAATATTACGTGTTTTTATGCTTTTGTAGGTACATTAGAAGAATAAAGATTTGTGGAAAAATTGGCTCAAAAAGTGATAAAGGCACCCAAGGACAAGTGTTATTTGGCACCCTAGAAGTGGATAAGGGGTACCCTCGAGTCAACTCGGTCAAACCGGGTCAAATCGGGTCAAACCCGAGGCAAATCGGTCAAACCGAGTTGACCAAGTCAACTCAGCAAGGGATCGGGACGGGAGTCAACTGTGTTCAACTGTTAACTTCTAATCCACGTGAAAATTGAATTATTTTGCTTCCAAAGTGTCCCACAAGCTAGAAGAGATTGATACAAGCCTCAACACGTCAAAAACAGAGAAAAATTGGCCGGAAATCACGGGTAAAAACTAGTTTTCCGATTCCGGCTAGGAGAGGGATTGTTTCATCAATTTGGGATAAGTATTACGAGTTTTATTGGTATTGGGACTCTCCCTAGGGTTTGTAAACCCTATATAAACCAAGAGAAGCGAAGAAAAAAGGGGACGAAAACCTAGAGAAGAAATCAGAGCAAGTCCGGCCACTTCCGGTCGCCGCCGGTCACCTGCTGCTGGTCCGGCCGGCGTGTTCTTCATCAGCCACCATCGGAGAAGACGACTCAGCAACATTTATATCTGTTGCTGATTCAAACTGCTCCTGTCGCCTATTCTTTCAACCATTTATTGCTTAGAAACACTTCTGTAACGGCTGAACCCTGTTCTGTGACATTTATAAACGTATTTGTTCAGCTGTTGCACTATTATTTCATCTTGTACTCAACTTTTTGAGCAATGAAAAGATCTTTTGAGCAAGTTTTCTTCACCATGGGATAAGTATATTTACTGGGATGATGGAGGAGGTTTTTCTCTCAATTTTATGTGGTAAGTCTATTTTTAATTAATTA
>JAJJMC010019566.1:42291-110639 GCA_023531435.1 Papaver californicum
CTCTAGTTTATTTTCCTGATTTTTATTAGTTTAGATTTAGTCCAATATTTTCTAAAATCATTACCTTCACAAGTTCGAGAATCGAACCTCTTATTTACCACTTTAAAAACTACATCAACTAGGTAAACAGAAAACTAACTTGTTGAACACAATAAGCTCCTAAAGACTAGGACAACAGCTATTCTAACACAACTATGAAATATTAAATCTGAACACCCATACGCAATAATAGTAAGAAGTCATAGCTACACTCGTGAGTTTACGTGGTTCAACATGATTACCTACGTCCATGAGAAAAAATACTTTCTCTTATTATATGAGAAAGGTTACAAGGAACTAGGGCTAAGTTATTTTCTCTTAAGAATACTCTTAATATTACTCTCTGTTTGTTTCTCCCAATGAAAAGTCAACCTCTTTCTGATAGCTTAGCCCTGAATTTATAAACATAAGTGTTGATATAACCAAAATTACGATGTTGAACATGTGTATCGGAGTTGTTGTATCCTTATCCGGATGGAAAGCCCGAGTTCTTTATTATTTCCCCCGATGTATTCTTCGTATTCCTCAGATATGCTTTCTATCATGTCTCGACATAGACTTTTGTCTCACTTGCGTCCAACTGATCAGGTCCCATCTCACTCTGGTCTTCTGTTCACCTTCTCTGTCCTTTGCTGGTTACATTAAATGCCATGCCTCTTCCTTCGTTAATCTCTTTCATGTTTTCCACGGCTTATAATCTCAACTGTTGTGCTAGATATCTTGATTACAACATTGAATTTAAGGATTGCTTCCTCTTACCTTGCTTCCGTAGCCATGCTTTTAGGATACCTCCACGCATCGTGCACACATTTTACCACTACAACTAGAAAAGGAAGAACGGATGTCCAAACTCATTGGGTACCAATATTATATATATAGCTTAGTTAACCACAATCCTTAAATTTTCATTTAGTATGCTATCTGTGTCCAAACTCATTGGGTACCAATATAGTGTGTACACTATATGTAGTTTAGTTGGCCACAATCCTTAAATTTTCATTTAGTATGTTATTTTTCTTTTTTGGTTGGAACATTGAATTCGAAAAAGGGAACTTTAGATTCGCAAATTTTTAGTTTATAATTTGTCACTGTTGTCAGCGTCATGGAAGGGTCACAATCACCAAAAGAAGAAGAAGAAAATATGGGTGGATTTATTTTGTCCAAATACACCGGGTCTCACACAGTCACAATTATTAAACGTAAGAAGATGTAAACCACTCCCTCCGTTACAAATAAGCTTATCATTTTAAAACAAATGGAATATTAAATAGCAGATGGAGAGACGCCTGAGGCTGAGTTCTCAATTGTGAAAAATCAGGAAATGGTAGGAAAGTTGTTAGTAAATAAAAGAAGCATGACACGTGGAAGAAGATCGAGATAGGAAGCAACTAAATTAAAAAGAGCAAGAACCACACAATCAACATTAAAAATATCAAATATCGAAAAGACACGAAGCATCTGAGCAATGGATTGCATGAAGGACACATATGATCGAAAAAGTTGAAGTACATCGAATAAAACAAACAGCATTAAATGATGGAAGATCGAAAAAGTAAGAATAATGATTACTTTTTTATCTTGATAATTGAGAAAGTAAAGGTAATAATTACTCCAATTATTTTAATGATCGAGATGATAGAAGTCTAAAAAGATAGGAAGACACATGTCGAATATATAAGACATCGAACCAAGAAGCAATTAAAAGTGATTTGTCACCTAGTGATCGCACCAGATAAAAAAGGAAATACAAGAACGATGGGTACATCGAAATAAAATGGATCGAACCAAGGAAAAGGCAATCCAAGAATGACGACAAGACTGGATAAAATGACACCAGAGCATCGACCCAAAGTAGAATCGATCGAGGAACGATGACCAAACTGGAGAAAATGACACGTTGCACAAAGTGGGACCCAGTAAATAAATCTATAAATAGAAGAAGCCAAACAACAAAGAGAGGGTCGGGAAAAAATAGGAAGAAAAACCTCAGAAAGAAAGAGAAGATATTTTTAGGTATGAATCTAGGAGAAGTAATTATATTAAGGAAGGATTTTTTGTACTTAATTAATCAATTTGTAAAAATGATAGCTCAAAGATGTTAAATTTGAGTAATCATATACATCGTACAGAAAAGATTTTATGTTTGGCATAGAGGTGATTTTATAAAATCAATACAAAGATGTTTGGGTGTTACTCGATTTCAACTTTAAATTGATATGTGAGAATATGATTGGTTGTTTAGTCGAAAAGATTTTTTGGCTTAAACAAAAGTAATGTAGGATATTTCTTTTGTTGGTTGAATTGTACAGGTTTGACTTTGAATGGCAAACTTGTTCGAAACCAGCCCTTACGACTCGAACATTCAACATAGTAGGTACTTTGGGCGTCGACTTAGATGTTATTTTTGCTTACACAACTTGTTTTGTTTTTGTTTCCAGTCTCAAACTATTTCTCCAATTATTGAGGCGGCCTTTACTAGTTTAAATACTCTCTTCAGTATTTTTATATTAGTCATTTTCTATGAATCGCTGACGTCCTTGATTACGTCAAGAGAGAAGCTTCACCTGAGTGGACTGCTAAGAATGGCCCGTCCGCGCTCCACACCAAAAACTATGCAAACGAATACACATCTTTACTGACTATTAAGGCGGCGGTCGCGGCGGCAGCGGCTACACAGGTCAGTGTGCATTTTATCGAGGCTAACCCTTGTTGAGGGTAAAGTGGCTTAGTGATCCGAAATTCCCCGAGTGACACAGAAAATTGCATCCTATCTGAGCCGTGATCCAAAACAGTATTGTAATCCAAAATTTGTGTACTGTGAATTAAGGGTGTCAACGAGTCGAGTTTAGCTCGGTTGTCATAGAGATCTGAATCTGAACTAATTATTAGAGTGCATATTGTCCGTATCCGTCGAATCTTGTCCATATCTGTTTGAATCTCGGTACCAGTCGGTTCTTTCACACACGATAACTTAACGAGGTACTATAAAAAAATAGAAAAGTACATTTTATTTTAAATTTCTAATAAATTACAGCAGTTTCACACAAATGATCTTAATAATCTCATTTCAGGAAGTTACACACGAACAAGATCAAGTTAAAACAGAAAACAAACTAAATCAATTGTTGTACGTAACAATTGCACTAATTACCTTGATCTAGAAATGGGTAATCTGTGTAACCAACAACTGGGTCAGGTATGTAAAAAGTATCACGATTATACTTATTAAGAGGTGCATCAATGGCAAACCGTTTAGGCAAATCCGGGTTAGCCAAAAACAAGCGACCATATGCAATGAGATCAGCGCGATCCTCTTCGACAACTTTGTTTCCGTCATCTTTCTTATAACCTCCGGCCGAAATGAAAGTTCCCTTAAAAGCTTTCCTCATTGGTAAACTACTATGAGGGGTTTCCTGAGCATCTGCCATGGTGACCATCCTTGGCTCTATCACATGGAGGTATAAAATTCCGAGTTTGTTTAATGATTCGGCCATGAAAATGCTAAGAGCGTCAGGGTTTGAGTCACCTGTTTCCATGTAATCGGCGAAAGGAGAGAGCCTTATTCCAACTTTATCTGCTCCAATTTCTTCGATGACAGCTTTAACAACTTCTAGAGAAAAGCGGCATCGTTTCTCTAAGGATCCACCGTACTCGTCTGTTCTATCGTTCACCGTATCTTTCATGAATTGATCGAGAAGGTAACCATTTGCACCATGGACCTCAACTCCATCAAAGCCTAATTGTATATGAATAACATAGCCAAGTACATGGTTAATAACAATTTATTTTAGAAGCTCAAATGTCATATAGATCAAGAGAAAAATAGTTACAGCAACCCTAAAATGGTCCTAAGTAGTGTTAACGCTGAGTTAACGCATGCATAACAACCAAAGTCACATCATTTTATGGGACCATATTTTCACTCTGGGAAATGATAAACGACAATTACCTGCTTCAATCACATTCCTTGCAGCAAGCTTAAAATCATTGATGACTTGTGCGATTTCATCAATGCTCAATCTATGGGGAGCTGGCCAATCCACTCCGTAAAGGCCGGGCGTACATCCCTTGTCGGTGCAAGAAATTGGAGCTTTGCCATTAGGCTGGTAGTCTAAATGGAAGAAGAAAAAAGGAGTAAGAATGATTCAGTGTAAGAACCTTGAAAAAATATTAATGTAAGACAATTAAGCAAGAATCGCCTATAAGGAAATAAAGAAAACATTGATAGATTTTTTTTCTTCCCTCCAGTAAACCCATTTATGTCTATTTCATGAATCAATTTGCAAAAACAAATTAGTATTCATCCTTGGATCCTAACTTTAGGATACTTTTTTAACTGTCTTTTACAATTAACTATGTATAATTTTCTTTGTGGAAAGATTTCAAAAAGAGTGGTAAGAAAATACCATAGGTGGAAACTCTGCCTACATGCCAAATCTGGCAAAAAAACAGGCCACCATTATCATGAACAGCTTGTACAATTGGTTTCCATGCTTCTACATGCTCTTTGGTCCAAATTCCTGGTGTTTCTGGATACCTGATAAATTAAAATTAACCTCAATTAATTTTGCTAAATTTGGTTTGAGTGATATTATCTACTTTACAAGTGCTTCAAAAAAAAAAAAAATCTACACTAAAAAAAAAAGAAAAAGAAAATGACCATCAATGATTTATATGGATGAGTTATTTTTATGAGTTTGAACAAAAAAATGCCTGAAAATGAGAAACACGTCTTAGCTAGTAAACAGCAAAACATTCAAAAAATGAGAAATTGTACCCTTGAGCCGTTTCAGATACTCCAGTAGCTTCAGTAATAAGAAGTCCTCCATTAGTGGTTCGCTGCGAGTAATACAGGGCCGCATGTGGTTGGGGTATATTTCCATAAGACCTATTTCTTGTTAGAGGTGCCAAAACAACCCTAGTAAAATCAAGAACTTGTTATAACAATTTTCACTTACAGATACAGCGGGATCACTACACAATAATATATACAGTAAAGGGTTAAACTCAAACACAAAAGACTAAGCACAATTTTATTAGCGAGCCAGTTTGTTGCTGGTTTTGGAGCAGTCAGAGGTCAAGTGGAAAAGCACCGGTTTCACCTTTTTCTAATGTCAGGTAAGGCCAGTGATGATTAGCTGGACAGTTTATTGCAAGGTCGATGATTAAAACAGTTACTCTTTATGTCTAATTACCTACTACACCGTTAAACTGTGGAGCCCACAAAATAGTATTGTCAACTAGCACAAAATATGAGCTTTTTTTTGTTTTTTTGAAGCAACAATATAAGCTTCTTAATCCTTCGATCTGAGATTCCTACACCTTCAATCAACAAATCATGAACACTCAAGTGTCTGTTATTCAGACACCATAATTCTTGTGTAATGTAGAAAATTTGATAATTCTTTAATTACATCTAATCTTTTCAATTTATGATAACAAATTATGAACATAGAGGGAGAAAAAAGATTTTTTATTACAAATTTTATGAACTTGGGAGTTTAATCACAAAATAGTACAGACATATATACCTGTGAGAGAGTTGATAATTGCCCATTTTGTAAGGTTTGAGTAGTGGTATTGTTTCCATTTCTTCTTTCTAATTTCCTCACACAGAAATTCCTTCTTTTTCTTTCTATTCTCCTTCTTTGATTTTTGTTCTTTACTTCTTCAGAATTCTCTATCTTTATAATGTGAGAAATTGCATCGCACACCAATGATTGTCACAATCACACCACCAAACCGACAACTGTGTTTACATTTGACTCACAGACGCACCAAAATATCTTACTTTATATAAAGTCACGTTATGAATATGTTCACACCTTGGGAGTGTTGCTATACGGAGGAAAGATAACTCGTAATGGGAGGGAAGACTTTAATCGAAGACTTTCATTGATTAATTAACACAATAAAAAAATCTGATTTAATTGGAGGTTTGTAGAATTAATAAAGGGGTTTTGAGAAATCTACACACCAAAAATTATAGGGGTTCTAAAAGCTAGTAATAATACTTATATAACCTTTCCTAATAACTTATCCAAACACCCTATTATATTTAATCTATAAGCCTCCATTCCTATACCAAAACTAAAAATCAGAAATTCAATTCACCTCTCTTCCTATCCTCTAAATCTAACGACCCTCTTCCTCCAAAAAAAAAAATTCCAAAATCAATTCGTCGTCGAAATCGTCGATTTGAAAATTTTAATCGACGATTAACTTCTTCTACAAATATGGCTCGTACGAAGCGTCTCCAGAGAGATGTAGAAAATCCTAGAATCGTAGAGAGACTAAAAGGAAAATGGAAGGAGAAAAACACCAAAGAATTAAACCGTGAAGAAGAAATGACCCCAATTAGAGAGTAAGTAAACTAAAACCCATTACTATACTTGTTGTGATTGTTTATTTGTGTGTTTTGAGTGTAAATTAGGTTAAAAACCGCCTAAATTGCAGTTTCAGAAAGAGGGCCATCATGGTCCCAAATCAAAGATCATGACGACTTTTCATATGCATGTTGAAATTATGAAAAATCGACATGGCCTTTGATTTTCGACCATGACGACTCTTATTGTTAATTTTTACAGAAGACGAAGGGTCTGTCTAGAGTCACTTAGGTTTTTACCTAAAACCATGACGCCCCTTATGATTTATTTTCCCTGAAGAAATAGTATATTAGGACCGTATAAGTTTATATTTTAAAACCCTAACAACATTAGTTTATATGAAACCAAGGGTCGTTACTGTTTATATATATTGTCGTCATGGTTTAAGTGTCGAAAATTTTGACCATACCGACTCTTGGACTGAGCCTATGAATGTTGGGTTTTTTTTTTTGTGTGTGTTTTTTCAATTGTAGCATACTTAAAAAGAACAACAAAGGAAAAAACAAACATGTACCACTCCTCCTTCGAAACCTCCCCGCAACGAGAAATTTTTTGGGGATGGTCCGTTTCGTGGAAAACATCCGAGAGAGTACCTTTTGTTATCCGTGAACGTGCAAACCAAGATATAGAACCAACGGATTCCCCTTATTCTTCTGCCTCCTCTTTTATATCTACGACTTGAGACCATGACAACGAACAAACTGAAGATGATGTTGATGACACCAATGTTGGGGGTGGTGGGGGTGATGATCTAGGTGGAGCTGGTGGTTTTTGTGGAGCTCGTGGTTCTAGTGATGGTGGTGGTGGTGATGATGGTGGTGGTGGTGATGAAGAAGAGGCGGAGGTGGAAGTGGAGGACAAGGGAAAGTCAAAAGACCCGCCCACGAGGCACATACCTTATACCCGCTTTCTCCTGGGGGATGAAAGCAACGGAAAAGCTAGAGGCTTACCCTTAGATAAAGGAAAAGTGTTATTTGCATATCCCGGCTCGTGGGATCATACCATCTATGAGACCATCGTAAGAATCTGAACTTTGGTTTTCAATTAAGTTGTTGTTGTCGTTGATTGTTTTCTTATTATATTTTTTTCTCCCTATTTTGTAGGATCATACGAATGTAACTCGTCTTTTCAACGTCATTCTTCGTACGTAAAAATAGAATTGTGACCCCTAAAAGGAGAATCTGCAAGAGTTAGAGTGTTAATAAGGAATTCCGGTCTGTATCCTATCGTACAGAACTCCGTCATTGCGTTTGACATGGTCGCGGTATCTTGATTCTGTGAGAGGTTTTACCCTGAAGTTGATTGCTTCCAATTCCCCTTTAGAGAGATGCCTTTAAATCCTCACGATGCAGAAAAGATTTTATGGATTCAGGTCGAAGGAAAATTTACCATAAACAACTACAAGGAAAACTTTTTTGTCTTAGAATTTATGAATTGGCCAAGGCGTTGTTTGGCTGGGATGAAGAGGCGACGAACAACATGTTGGTCAAAGAGCCAAAATATCGGAGTAGGGAGTTCAATCTTGTGCAGTTGAGGGACAGATATTCTGGGACACTACAAAAAGAAAGAGAACATGGACTCTTCTATGTGGTTGAAGTTCGTGCTGTGGCTGCCGGTTATCTTTTGGACGTGCTAGGGTCTGTGATGTTTCTCGACAGATCATAAAATAGGGTCAGCACGGACTTTCTCCAGCTCTTACATACTTTGGAAAATGTGCGTAAATACTCGTGGGGACTTCCATCGTAGCTCACATGAAAGGGGAGCTAACAAAAGCATCTAGGGAACGAACTTCTCAAATCAACGGGAATACTGATCTACTCCAGGTAATTGAAGTGATCAGACGGCACCCACTTACTTCTATCTGAACTATGATTGTTCCCTGCGAGAAACGTCTTTGTAGAAAGGCCTTTCAAAGAGTTTATTAGCTTGTCGGGTAATTTATTATTCTCTCTCAATGTATTGTTTGACGAATACTTGTTTTATTGTTTTGATAATTGTGTAGGTGTCGATTTACGAGCATTTTCCCTCATTGGTCAAAGAAAAGGAACACGTCAAAATGAACGAGGCTTGGACCATTGCTCAACCAAGAGGGACGAAATACACGTTCACTGGGGGTCAGAAGAAGCATCACAAGTCCATGTTGTTAGCTATGCGGGAAATTTTGGACAGCATGACATCGAAAGTTGTAGTCTTTGATCCATATGAAGTTGATCCTGATCGTCAACCTGTCTCTTTTTACTATGGTCATTTCTTTCGCCCAACTAGATTTTCAATGTATGATCCGTCGAGAGTAATGGGCCATCTTGGGTATATTCAAGATCCATGTGATGATGATAATGTACCAAAGTTCCAACTCTACCTTGATGAATGCAGTTCTGATGTTTCTAGCGTTGTGTGGTTTATGACCCTCTACCCGGGACCTGTCATTGGGATGCTAGGCATGCTAATAAGGTAAAAGTATCTTTTTGGGAGAAGGTGAATGAAGGTTACAAGGAAAATAAGGGTTACTTGGAATGGTACCAAACGTTCTCCTATGGTCGTGTGATAAGGATAAATACTCGCACGGGGAAAAGCAAGAAAACGTGTACTTATCTACTCCGGCACCCGACAACAGAACCGACTCTAGCATTCTAAAGATTATTCTAAGTATTTATTTATTTTAATTTTTTTTTGAAATATATACTCTTATACGTATGTTGACCTTGATAGAAATTTGTATGCGTATAGAGGGATCGAGTAAAGATTGTGATCAAGGGACTATGTTGCTTGAAGGCCAATGGAGAATCAATGACGCATGACCAACAAGGTGAGTACATTGACTACTTAACATACGTTGGAAACCCCGCAGTAACAAAAATGTATGCTGATCTGGCTCGTGCAAGTAAAGGTCTCGGGAACCGTCTACCCAAGTTATCCAAGAAGGTTTTGAAGATATGTGAAGCGAAGAGATGCAAAACGACGATGAAGCAGACGAAGGTGCTGAACAAAATGAAGGGAGCCAAAGAAATGCTCGGCGAGGTCGTGGAAGTGAAGGACCTGCATCAAAGCGAGGACGGAGATCATCTAGCAAAGGTCGTGGTCTTGGTTGAGATGATATTGTTTTTTTTAAGAAAATGATAACTTGAACTCGTGTATATTTACGTTTCTAAGGTACAACCTAATTTTTCTTTAAGACAATCTTATTATCGAGACAATGTTATAGTAGGTGTGCGAGATTGGTTTGAATTGATTACTAAGACATCGTTATTTTAGAGAATTTCAGTTGTTTCTGCCTAAATCATTGTTGGTGTCGTCGGGGTATTTAAGTATCGACCATGACGACTTTAGTTTTCACACACAGAGTCGTCATGGAAAAAATTAGCAGGTTGACGACCTCTGCTTTCGTAATTTGGAAGATTATTTCCCAGAGTTGGTGACGTCATGGTCAAATTTAGCAGGTTAACGACTACAACAATGACACACTTAGTAGCTAACAGTTGCATCTACTGTCATTATGGTTTATGTTATCGATCATGACGATTCCAACACTCCCAAATAATAGTTGATATATGTCGTAATGGTTTATGTTATCGACCATGATGACAACATATCACCCAAATAAGGGTAGATTTGTGTCGCCAATGTTTTTGGTATGTACCGATGCGACCCTAAAGAACCAAACGTACATGAAAAACAACTCGATGGTGCCTAAGATCGTCATGGTCCTTTGATATAGACCTTGACGACCCTATATGCAATTTGGAAGACATCAGTGGTGATTTTTGGAAAGATAAAATATACTTTGATTTCATTAATACAATAACATTATATCCATCTCACATTACATCCATCTCACATTACATAATGTTTAGTATGAATGACGATGTATATTGCACATTAAAACTTCATTAATGAACCTCCGAGAATGATTGTACAATACCCCATAGAAATTTGTGTGAATGAACTTTCTTTCACCATTTCTTATTCTCCATAGACTATTCGTTCCAGTTAAAATAAAATGAATTAAATGTTAATCTGCACACATAAAATTATGAGAAAAGTATACAAAGTATTAAGTTTTAGTATGTTACTCACTTTTTCGGTAAGATGAGCTTGGGATGATGGTCGTTCACCATTTTTCTAACTTTAATGAACTCTCGAATTGAACGTTTGATGTAGGCGAAAGGAAACGCTAATTCTCTCCATTTTCGGTTATTGGGATTCCCGGTGCACTCATAATATAACTATTTCACTCTATTCTAAAACATTGAATAAATTTCATCCGGACGTTTATGGACACCTTAATGAAAGATTTAACGAGATTTATATCTTCATTTGGTTCCCATTATGCTATTGCCATTGATGTCTCACTTTAAAATGTTGACAAAAACAAATGTAAGATGTATAAAAAGCGAAAATAACAGGTTTGGGGTATTTTCAGATAGAGAAAGGGGGTTGTATTTTATTGAAAAAATCCAAACGGTCATTTTTTTCCAAATAGATTTGAGGTCGCCATGGTCTTATCCTATACACCATGACGATTCTGGAAGAGCTAATTAGAGAACAATTTAGACTTAACCTTTGGAGTCGTCACGATATATGGGTATCGACCATGACGACCTATGATGATATAGAAGTTGAACAACATTTAGACTTAGATTAATAAGATAATTAGATTCAAACTTGGCGTCACTAGTAATAACTTGTAGACCAACTTGGTTTTATTAAACACATTACATATTATTCTTTTTCTCGGCGCGAGACGCAACTATCATAGCAGCTTCGAAATGATAAAACGGCTCTCCTCTCCATTTGGTAAATGCATCATGTGCCGCAAACTTATCCCCTCTGTTCCTAGGGAGAAACTCGTTGCACTTGATGCACATCTTTTTAACATGTTTGGTCCTTGAACAAACATAGTCGGCCGTAATCATGGTGTTGACCCTTCAACTTCGTGTCCGGCTTGGGAACATAAGGCTTTATTTTTACCAGATTCCAAAATATACTATCATCCCGATCTTCTTCTGTAAAATCCATGACGATGTAATAATTCTTAAACCATTATGTCTCATCCATAGGCTTTTAACCTTTTCCTTAGTTGGAATTGGTCGTCACCTCGTTTCTTGAGTTCCTCTTTTTCCATAACAGTCATTGGTTTTCTTCTCTTACTTATCTCTTCTTCCATAACACTAATTCATTTTGTAGTTGATGATGATGTGGTTTCTTTGCTTCTTTTTTGTTTATTTTCTTCCATGGCACTAATTTGAGTAGTTGATGATGGAGGAGGTGTTCGTTTGCATCTTCTGAGTATATCTTTAAGTGAATTGGTAGTTGATGATGGACTTGCCATTGCAAGTGCTTATTTAATTTGAGTATAATGTTAAGGTTTTCAACTGAATATATCATATGGGGTTAGAAATGTTATATAGAAAAAGCCTCAACGACTAATTCTATAGGGGAAAAAAACTAGTCGTTATGCTTGAGTCGTCAGCCTTTGATTACGAACCGTTGCGAACCTATCACTCAAAAACATCCAGGAAAAAACAAAAATTCTTAGATTGGGTCGTCATGGTCTATAGGTTTAGAACCTAACGACTCATGTTGATAGTTTAGGTCGTTAGTGTTTTATATGTATCGACCATGACGATTCTAGACAATCTATCATCTATGAGCCTATACGTAACGGCTGGTTGACTAGTGTTTTTTTAAATAGTCGTTGGGTCTATAAAATAAACCTTTTTCTTAACATAGAATGCGTCACAAACACTTATTATCTCTCATCTTTCTAATCTTTCAAATTCTTTCTATTTTTTTTCTAATTTCTTCACCATGCTTGCTAAATTCACTCCCCGAGAAGATGTTGCGGAAGCTAGAGCGTGGGTTGTAGTCAGAAAACATGATGAAGAGCTCCTTATCAATTTAAATAGGAGACTGTTAACTTTTGGGGACCATATTTTCAGTGTTTTTATTGCTTTAGATGGCAATCAAAAATCCAGATCAATGAAAGAAAGATTCGAATTGATCTACGATCAATGCTGTAATTTTAGAACGACTTTGGTGAACATGACGCGTATTATCCTCAACTCCAACATTTGGAACAAGTAAGTGAATGTCAATTAGATTTTAATCAAATCTTATTTGATTATAATACTAACTTATTATTGATTTCCTTTTTCAGAAACTGCATGCATATGAACAATATAAGACGAACTGCGATAAAAGATTCCGTCATGAGAATTGTTATGTAGTGTTGGATGAAAATTTGGCGTATTTTAATGATCTAGATTCAATATAATCCTATATTTTTATCCTATATATGGTTTTATTTATAATATATATAATCATTTTCTTTATGATATATGTATGTCTTTTTTTTCTAATGAATTTGCAATTACAAAATCCTGAATCAACAAATTTTGCACCTTATATCGTCATGATATATTCGAACTGACCATGCCACCTCAGGTAGATTCGTTATGGTATTTGGTATACACCGTTGGGACTCTAGAAGTTATTTCATACATGAAATTCTGATTCGATATTCGTCATGCTATAAATAAAATAAAGTGATGACTCAAATCAGGTTAGGGTCGTCAAGGTCAGAAAATACGACCATGATGATTTTTTATAGCCTGGTACATGAATTTGGTGAGGGTCGTCAAGGTTTGATGGTACGACCATGATGACCCCTGAAGAATCTTTGAAAGCGCCTCCTCTTCCTCATTGATAGAAAAAAATAAATAAAATAATTTAATTTTAATCCTAACCATAATCTATATAATTAATCTAATTTAATTAATTAATTAAACTAACCATGTATTAGGACTAATCAAATGGGGGTAGTTTAGCTATTTATAAAAATATATAGCTAAGAAATAGGGGGTATTACTATTGGATGACCCTATTTTGTCTTTCTAAAGCCCCCTATTAATTCCATAAGCCCCCAATTAAGCCAAGTAAAAAAGGCTTTTCATCGAAAAATTTCAATTATGCTTATCAAAGTTCTTTTCAAAACCTGGCTAATTTTAGGCCTATCTATTTTATTTTTGGCCTACCAAATATTCCTCCCAACTAGAGAGTAGGATAAGGGGTTTCTAATTAGCTATTATCAAAAGTACTAAACTACCCTTTATTCATTAATTAACCCCAATACTTAAATCAAAATAAAAATAGAAAATTCTTTCCTTATTTCACTATATTTCAAATCTAACAACATCTAAAAAAAAAAACAAATCTTTCTATTTTCATCAAATATTTCAAATTCTAAAAACCCTAATCATAACTTTTCCAAAAACAAAATCCGATCATCTGGAGTGAACTACAAGGTAAATCTCTATAAATCCTTTCTTATAATAACATTTTTGATAGGTTTATCTGTGGAAATCTTCATTTTCGTGAATCAAATTCCTAATTTTTCCAGAATCATTCAATGTGGATCCATCGTATCCACCGATCCTGGTTGTGTTCTTCATGAACATCCACGGGTTCAGGTTGATCGTCTCCGAGCGCTTGAAAAATCTACAATATATGTCGAAAAAAATTAGGCTAACAAAATCAATGGACATGGAACAATCTTGTCGAACGATTCTATAAAATCGGCCTTTAGGTCATTTCATATCCGTCGATTCCGCCTGGTCTTGATTTTTGAAAAACAAATACTGGAATAGGCACACGTGAACTTACTTGTGTGTCGATTCTAGCATTCAGCAAAGTGGAGCTTTCTGCCCATTTTTGGACTAGAATCGGTGCATAGCGCAACACATCGACTGGTTGTATTCTTGGCGAATTTTGGGAAAATCTCCAAGTGATAAAATCGATGGATGTGTGAGTCCATAACAACATATTTTTCACCTAACAATCTCACCAAAATATATACCAGAATAGGTCGTTGTTCATTACCACATCCACCGTTTCTAGGTAGTATTTTCAAGAATATGTAGAATCAGTGGATACGATGTCATCGTGTCCGCCGATTTTGGGTGGTACATAGCTCATAACACAACTCAAAATTTAGAAAAAAAATCCACTTTTGGGCGATTATAAGGTTCAAAAACATGTTTTGAGATCCTAAGAACGTATACCTGATGATTAGAAGCATTAAAATCTTCATTTTCCCGGTTACATTCTTCATTTGATTGAGTAAATTCATCAAGTATGCCTTGGTTTACATGTTCTTTTTCATCCAACAAATAATCCAAATTGGTAAGACGAACTCACTATAATCTGATTGGTGATACATAGACGCACCTACTTCTTCATCACCACATAATCTTCAAGGTCACTATAAATTTTCATTTTTACTACCAAATCACAGAACCCTAGTTTTCCCCAGCTTTTTCTTCTACAAACCTTCAAAAAAAATTATACTCTAATTCTTACCATCTAACACTAACTATAATCCAATTTTATTCACCAACTAATTTAACTAATATTTGAATTAATTAACACTAATTAAGCATATTAGCTAATAACATAAATAGTTGGATAAGGGGGTTTGATTTTTTTTATAATGACCTTATTTTAACTTTTAGTGGTAGGCCCAAACTGAAATTGGTAGGCGCAAAATTAGCCAGGTTTTTTAAATTTCAAGTTTATTCTTCTTTTCTTTTTGAAGCAAAAGTTCAAGTTTATTCACTTTGTGCACCATATTGTTTTGATCAAATCTTCAGTATACAGATTTGGAAATCCACATAATTTCACTTTTCATAATGCCACCAAAAATGTTTCTTCTAATAATATTATTTTTCCTCCTTATAGCAGAGCTCTTGCATTTTTGATGTTGAAAAGGGAAAATTTGCTAATGCTGACATTTCTAATTTTAGAAAAAAAAAAAAGTTTAAGTTCTCTGTTAAGATCACATTTACATTGCGTGAGTGTGTGATTCGTAAGTATGAAATGTGTGTGTGTGTCATGAGCATGTATGAGTGTAAGAGAGAATAAAGTTGAGAGAGAGCTAAATAAACTCATGTCCTGTGTCTGTAACAATCTATCTTTCTTATTCAATCAAATTGATCAAATTATTGCAATGTAGACATGAGATTTCTCAATGTTACTATGGTATCATCGAGGGGAACGAATAACAACGTCTATCCTTGGCGATTCCTGATATTTCATCACCACCACCACTATTAAATTCATCTTCTATCTCTGTTGTTGTTCTTTCTTTTTTTTCTGCTGGTGCTAGAATAAAAATTGGATGATCATTTTATGACCCATCTCAGAATTAGGTGTAATTTGTTCCAAGATTCGCTCTCTTAAAAGAGTGATTCATCTTTATCAAAGATTTTTGTGTCTATCTCAAGCAACAATTTTGTTTAGTTCCATTTTTTTATGAAGTTTTGGGTGAAGATTCATGGAGTTTTTTGTTTTTGAGTTAATTACTAGAGGTTTTGGTAGAAATTAGCGTTTTCGTTTCGTAAGTATTCAAACAAAATCCAGCATAATTTTCATATTTAAAATTTGGTTTAAATCACTTGAGCTCTTGAAGTTTTAGGGTTTCAATTTGGTTTTTAGTTGGAACTTGATTCTTCTACCTCAACGGCTTAAATCAAATCAAAGATGGTAATCTCGAATTTAATCTTTTGCTTACTTTAAATTTGATTTTATGTGTTTCCTCTTCATAACTTGTTTCTTCATCATAATTAGTTTTTCATCAAATTTCTTAATCAAGAATTCCTGTTCTTGATTCCTGATGCTATATGGGTCTGAGTATGTTAGAGTCTACCATAGTGTGTTAGTTAGATGACAACTTAAAGTTGTTCCACTTAATAAATTCAGTAGAAGATTAAGATTATTGTTGGTTAATTTTTGTTGTACAAATCTAGTACTTAAATTGCTCATATTCATACTCATGACTCAATTCTTACTTCAAGACGGTCCTCACTTGCGTCGTGTTGAATGTCTTGCGTGTGTCAATGGTGGAGCTGAGATTGAAGGGTGGGAGTTGGAATTGGTTTGGTACTGATTTAGATGTTTGAGTTCTCTTTGTTGAGTCTGCACTCAATTGTGAGTGTTGCATGTGGTTCTTTGTCTTTTACTGTTGTTTTTCTTCATATCCTAGCTAGTTTCCTGTTTTGTGTTGATGAATAATATAAGAACCTTTCAACTCTTGTTGGTAACTTCTCTACTACTTCTTTTGGTATTTGCAGGAACACTGCTTGATGGTGTTGGCTGATTGTATTTGGTACAATTAATATTATTTATTGACTTCAAAACTAGTTTCCTTTGTTAGTATTCTGCCAAATGCTACTTTCTTGAGCTTCTGAATGATGATTCTAGCTGTCATATGGTGTTACTGGTTTTGGTGCTTATAGATGGCATGTTTGGTCTCTACGGTGCTGTTGTAATGTCATGTTTGCAAGGTTTCACAGTGCTACAAGTGCTGGTTTGAACATATAATGAATAATTCGTTTTACAGTTGTGCAAGCTACACTGCTGGTACACAATTCTCATTTAAATTTCGTGTTATACTTGTTGTAATTTAGAGGTCTTATTCTTTAAAATGCAAACTTATTGACTGTTATTACTGATAGGCTTCTGAGAAACCTATATAAAATAACTGCAATCGTACGGCGTCTACAATGTAGAAACGACAAATACGGGTTGAATCCACAAGGATCGATGGAAATACTGTAATTAATATCTTTAATAAACTAACCAGAAATAATATCTTTTGGATTTCTAGAAATTCATAAAAAAATAAAATAACAAATAATCCTAATAATAAACAAAGTGGGGAGTGGATTACTAGGTTTTCGATTTCCACCAATTCAATCCTATAAACTCGACTAATCTCTAAAAATATATTCTTTGTATTACTCGAGACAAATATCGAAATTAATCTCGTGTCTCGGAAGATGGTATGTTAAATGCTTAAATATTTTTTTTCCGCTGTGATTTCCTTCGCTTCATAGGTAGTGATTTTAAACCATTACATATATATCCTAAAGCAAATCATGTCAAAGAAATTAACCAAAGCACGCAATATCAATTGAAAAGCATAAATAATCAAGAAAATCACATGAACGATTAAATACCAAGCTATATGAAGTGAAATCACCATTCAATCAAATCATCATTAGAAATATCATTGTAGAGTCTATACAATTAAATTGGTTTCTATCTAAATCCTAACAAGCAATTTAGCAGACCATGAAGATGGATTTCTTAAAACCCATAAAAAGATATAAGAAAAGTAGAGAAAAGTAGGCACTAAACCAAACTGAGCAACAGTGTCTTCTCTGTCCCGTACAGAAACTTAAAGAAAAGATTCTTCCCGTTTTTTGTACCCAGCCTTCATTCTCATCAAAACCAGCACCTCCAAACCTCCTCAGAACTAGCGCCTCCCTATAAATAACCAACCAAAACCCTTCACTGAACTCCAAACCACAGCCCTCGAACAGACCCTACTACTCTTCTCTCTCTCCAACCTCGATTCCCCCCCCTGTTTACTTCTTATTACTTTTCTTTTATAGAAAAACCTAGCCTCCCTATGCCACGTCTATTCTTCTCCCAAAAACTCTTGGCCCCCACCTTCACAACACGTTCCCTTTTGTTGACTGATCACTCAACTAAAACAAAAGACACCGCCTACCTCTCTCCATCTCATGTGACACATCCACCAACATCCAAATACGCCCGTCCAATTTTTTCCAAAACTACTAGCCAACAATATCCCACTTCTATAATACTTTCACTGAACCCAACACCTACTCTCATCAAAGCAAAGTACGCCACTATACAGTGTACACTTCTTTCCATAACCTCTTCTATTTTAGTCCAGCAACTTCCAAGAAAAGAATCTTTCTTTGGCTTTTAATTCCCAGTACACCCAACTAATTCAAGGCATTACCTCCTTTCTCACGTCACGTAGTCAAATTCCAACCTAACAACCATATTTTAGTCCACTTCTTTCTCTCTTTAACTCATGTTTTCAGTTCAACTCCGGCAGATCACGTCCACACCTTCTCGGTCAGTCGTGACTAGGTATATCCCAGACAGACAGAACACGGTTTGGATTTATTTTGCACTTCCATGCCACCATCCTTTCTGTCTCATCCTTTTACTGCCTCACCGCCAGCCAACTCCATAAGTTAAGCAATTTAGCCCATTTAACCGATTGATTTGCAATTTTGGATTTTATGTATACTACCAATAAAAACATAAAAATAACAAAATTTGTATAAAATAAAGTATTAGCAAATATAAATTAAGCGGTAAATATGTATAAATTATGCTCGTATCAAATACCCCCAAACCTATATTTTGCTAGTCCCCGAGCAAAACTAATCTAACATAAAATAAAAATCCTAATTTACTTTCGTAGGAATCACGACTATATTTAGCATATGTAATAAGCCTTTAAACCCTAAGTGGCCTTATTTGAAGATTTTTGTCTCGTGAGGGTTTACAAGAGATATACCCACAAACCTATACTCCAAATTTCAGCTACTTGTGAACGATTGAGGATAAACACTAAACAAGCTATTTAGTTGGCATAATAAATTCTTCGGTTGTAAGAATCATTACCCTATATGAGTCCAATTGATGTACACGAGTTTGCACTCAGCGTACTAAAATTCATATAAGAATGCGAACTCTACTCAAATAATCATTGAACATCCAAAACTGGATAAAAATTGTCAACATTCACATTGCTCGAAATGAATCAAATTCAAACACATGGATGAATTATAAAATGGATATGGAAGTAATGAATGGTGCATATATTGACTAAGGTGAACGGTGTTTCCCATATCTTTCTAAAGGTCGCCACCAGGGTAAATCCTAATGGATTGAGATACACTCTCATTGGATTTAATCCTAATACTAATATCGACTCAACTGGTATAAACAAGGTGCCCAGCGGTCGATTTATTGGAAATAAAATAATTATTTATTTATTTTTTCATCTTTTTTCATATTTTTTTTGTTCTAATAATGGTCTAAATAAAATACAATAATGGGGTTTGATCTCAAACACTTTATTTCATCCTGACGGTGATAACAAGGTAATGTTGGCGCCCCACTAAATCACTTAGAGAAACACAAAATTGCAAAAATAAAAACAGAAAGTGATATGCTTATGATGATTCCGAGATATGCTTGTTCAATGATTATCATGTTATTTCTAACACCTAAGTGCATCCATATATGAATAGACCATTAGATGGGCACATCAATTCTTATAGACAAGAGCTATGTTTCCATCTACCTAGAATAGTGAGTGTCGTCCTGAATTATTCACAAATTTCTAAATTTTAGAGTTCTTATTGGCATCAATTTTCGGAAACTCCACCCCCAAACCTAAATTTAACATTGTCCTCAATGTTTCAAACCGTGCAACCTAGAATAGTATGCAATAAATATAAATAAGAGAGACAAATATAAATCAAAGAGAAAGGATTGGAAGATTTCACCTGATTGACGCAAGAAAAACAGTATTCTCTGTAACACACATCAAACGATAGTAATAACAAACAACACTGAAAATAAAATTAAAAAAAAAAAGTCTAAAAAGAAAATAAAAATAAGAAAATAAGAATCTAGGAACTGGATATGTACAGAAAGGATCTCCAAAAAATAACAACCTGAAAATTTGGGGATCAACCCAAAATACAATATGTACAACCAATGACAGTTGCACACTCTCGCAGTAGCAACAAAAAGATGATGATACTATCAAACGGAAAGAACTACCCCAAACCTGATTTTTGAAAATGGTATATCCTTTTGAACAAAAATAAATGAGTCAAAGGGTTTGCTAGGGATGGGAAATGAAACTGTAGGAGAAACATGCACAAATTCATAGATGTCACGAGATGCAAAGTAATCTAGTAATACTGGAGAAGCATGCAGTTCTAATCGAAAATTAGGAATCTTCCGAAGAAATGTGCTAACAATTCTAGGCATATTAACTTCTCCACTGGGTTTGTGACCCTGTACTAAATCATCATCATAATCATCATCATAATCATGTTGCCATTTTTCATAATCCAAAACTGGTGCAGAATCTAACAACACATTAACTTCTTCAAAACTATCCTCATCGTAGTAGGCTCCAAAATGGGCCAAGCAGGCCTCTAACAAATCATTCACATTATTGGTAATAAAAGTGTTATCAACTAGAGACTCAATCATGCAAACAGACTCCATATATACAAAAGAAAATAAATAATAAATAAATAATAATTGTTCCTACCTTTATAATTGGAACGAAAGAGTTCAAAGAACTTAATTAAGTATTTTCCCACTTCGAAAAGTAGTACTAGTACCTCGTATTAACATTCACAATTTAGGGTAATAAGCGTCCAACCTGTCCAAATCGTTCAATATATAATTCACAAGCAAGAAACTCGTGATTATTTTACAGCAGACGAATTTTGTTGAGCTAGACTACCAGGAGCAACCCCAAAGGTACCTAAAATAAAATTCTAAGACACAAAACTAGTAAAAAAGAACTAAAAATCCTAAAAATAAAATAAAATAAAAATATATACAAAATAAAAAATAAATAAAATAAAAACCTAAACTATGACTAGAAAATCAAAAATACTAATTACAATATTTCACAACCACTCCCAGGCAGCGGCGCCAAAAATTGATAGGCTTCTGAGAAACCTATATAAAATAAACGCAATCGCACGGCGTCTATAATGTAGAAGCGGAAAATACGGGTCGAACCCACAGGAGCGGTGGAAATACTGTAATCAATATCTCTAATAAACTATCCAGAAATAATATCTTTTGGATTTTTCAGAAATTCGGAACAAAATAAATAAAAATAATCCTAATAATAAACAAAGTGGGAAGTGGGTTACTAGGGTTTCGATTTCCACCAATTCAATCATATAAACTCTGTTAATATCTAAAATATATTCCTTGTATTACTCGAGACAAATATCGAAATTAATCTCATGTCTCGGAAGATGGTATATTAAATTCTTAAATATTGTTTCTCCGCTGTGATTTCTTTCACTGCATAGGTAGTGATTCTAAAGCATTACATATAAATCCTAAAGCATATCACGTCAAAGAACTTAACCAAAGCACGCAATATCAATTGAAAAGCATAAATAATCAAGAAAATCAAATGAACGATTAAATACTAAGCTATGAAGTGAAATCACTAGTCAATCAGATCATCATTAGAAATATCATTGTAAAGTCTATATAATTAAATTGGGTTCTATCTAAACCCTACCAAGCAATTTATCAAACCATGGATATGGATTTCTTAAAACCCATAAAAATATATAAGAAAAGTAGAGAAAAGTGGAAAGCACTAAACCAAACTGAGAAACAATGTCTTCTCTGTCCCGTACAGAAACTCAAAAAAAAGTTTCTTCCCGTTTTCTGTACCAAGCCGTCATTCTCTTCAAAACCAACACCTCCAAACCTCCTCATAACTAGCGCCTCCCTAGATTTGACTAACCAAAACCCTCCACCAAACTCCAAACCACAACCCCTGGAACAGACCTTACTACTTTTCTCTCTCCAACCTCGATCTTCCCCCTTGTTTACTTCTTATTACTTTTCTTTTATAGAAAACCTTGCCTCCCTATGCCACGTCTATTCTTCTCCCAAAAAATCTTGGTCCCCACCTTCACAACGTGTCTATTTTCAGTTCAACTCCGGCAGATCACGTCCACACCATTTCGGTTAGACGTGACTAGGTATATCCCAGACAAACAGAACACGATTTGGATTTATTTCGTACTTCCAAGCCACCAGCCTTTCTGTCTCATCCTTTTACGGCCTCAACGCCAGCCAACTCCATAAGTTAAGCAATTCATCCCATTTAACCGATTTATGTGCAATTTCGAATTTTATGTATACTACCTATAAAAGCATAAAAATTAAAAAATTAATATAAATAAATTATTAGCAAATATAAATTAAGCGGTAAATATGTATAAATTATACCCGTATCAATTAATATGGCTTCTTTTTGCCTCCATTAACATTAATTGTCTATTATGTTAGAGTACTGGTTATTCCATCTTGTACTGCATCAACAACACTATATTACTTCAACTTGACAATTATGAGAGGAAGGATTGTCAGCTTATGTATCAAATCCAATTGTTGCTAGTGTTCACGTCTGCTACAACTTCATTTGTCATCATGTCTCTTATGCATTATTTGTTCCTCCACTACTGTTGTTTTCTTCTATGCTTTATGGATAATGAGTGTGTGAGTGTGTGATTTGTACAATCTAAAGTTGTCTTACAGCCCACTTGAGATTAAGGGAGGATAATAGCATAGAGAGTGTGTAAGTGTATGATTTGTAAGTGTGTAGTGTGTATGTCATGAGCACTTGTGAGTGTAAGAGAGAATTAAGTCGAGAGAGATCTATATAAACCAATGTTTTAAGAACCGGATCAGGTTCATATGGTTCAACCAGTGATCCAACCAGTGGTTCATTAGATCAATTACTATAAGAAACTGCAGAAAATAAATATTTATTTTATGTACATATGTATCTAACAAAGACATAAAAATGCTTCAATTTAGAATACTAAGATAAATATAAAAACTAATAACATAATTTATAATAATAAGAAATTTTCCATATCTAATTATATAATGTTGTTTGTATATTATTAACATAGCAAAATATTTATTGTAATTAAATTTTGACATCTGGTAAGAATTTTATTTTTTCTTGTTTACAATTTTAATTTTATAATGATGAAGATTCTAATAATTAATCTATTAAATCAACCTACTTTCAAAGGAACCAAGTTTATAAGTGTAGTCTACTATTCATGAAGGCTGAAATGATTCAACTATGGTTATCTCATAATATGGTTGAATAACCAACACAATATAACATACCTGGAACTTCAGTTCATCCTAGTGGTTTGTATGTTAGGTTATGAGCTCGAGGTCACTCTATCGAACCCCAAAGGTTGCAAAAATTTCAAATTTTTAGTTAGAGCACATGTTTGAACTGTTCAAAAACCCGACCTATTCATAAGATTCGGTTCAGTGGTTCGACCGCCCAGGTTACCCGATAGGAAAAAGGCGGTTTTTCTATAGACTTGTGGGTTAATGTTGAACCAGCTAAGTATTTCAACTTGTTTAGGAAAAAGCCAATTTTTTTATAGACTAGTGGGTTACTGTTGAACCAACCAGTATTTCAACTGGTTCACGGTTCAACCGGTCAGACCGGCTGGTCCGGATTCCAAAACACTGATATAAACTCATGTCTTGTGTCCATAACAATCTATCTTTCTTATCCAATAAAAAATCATTGCAATGTAGACATGAGATTTCAGATTTCTCAATGATACTATTGTCAGTTTAGAATGCGAGATTTAATGTTCAGTTGTCATAAAAGGTGTGTATGAATTCTCACTAATGCTTCAGGAGCTAATTTGGAGTGTAAATTTTGGTGGATTAAATTACAGGGGGTAGTCAAATGATATTTCTATAGACTTTCATAGATTTTTATTTTTAGTGACTCCCGGAGACTTTCTGGAAATATAAATATTTTCAGTGATTTTAAAAGAGTGTTGTAGAGAGTCTCTGTGACTTGTAGATACAAATCTAGTGGATTTTTAGAGAGTATTTGTGATTTATCGAGATAAAAATATGTAAAATATCTAATCATAAATTCAGAACATCTACCAACTTTTTTATTATGCACGTTACACAATTGACACAAGTACCATGAATACCTAGTAAAATTTGTGTAATTTGTCAAAATTAAAAGCTTATTGTTGTCTTGTGCCTAAGTTTTCATTCTCTTTATTCCACTCATCCCATATTTTATTTGATATGTTATCTCGTCATTGATTAACATCTTCTCGTTGTTGTCTCTGAGTTTGATTGTGGGAAAAATTGTTATTTTACGGATAATACATTGATATATTATGAGTAGATGTTTACTACTTGATTCTGGTAAAAAAATGGTTAATGATTCCTAAAATTGATTGTCGATGTAATCATTTTATTTGGGATGATTGTGATTTTCTGATTTTTCCATATAAAATCAAGCAATTCCAGGGAATGGCGGAAGAAGACAGAGGGGGAAGGAAGAAGATAAAGGCTGAGGAATGAGGAAAAAGAAGAAGATAAGGCAGGAGGGAGTTAAGGAATAGTCGTGGATGGATTTTTGAGTGACTATTCCATAACAAGAGTGTTTGAGTGACTCTTAAAAAATCTTAATCCAATAACATGGTGTTCTTAGAGAATTTAAAAGACTTAGAAAAAGTCTTTATCCAATAACAAGAGAGTTTGGGAGACTGTCTCATAATCTCAATTGACTAACAACATATTTGAAAATTATCTACAAATCTTTATAAGTCACATTTGACTACCCCCTGGTTAATTCCTCCTAAGATCAGTTTTATGTTATAACTTTTGGACAGGGTTCTCTCCCAACGATAAAAATGCTCCTTTCTAGATGTATTAGTTTGACTAGTACGTGTAGCAAGTTTGGCGATAGAGCGGAGAAAGCATAAATCATTTATTATTACATTGCGATTTGGAATTACTTTTTTTAGGCTTTCAATGTAAAGTGGGTGTTCGCGAATTCCTGGAAGCAAATTTTTTAACATGGTGTCAAAACAGATTGGCAAAAACAAAAAAAATAAAAAAAAAAATTCATAAGAGAAACTTTTATTGATGAATATTAAACCAACACAATGTCTTTCTCCAATATTTCTTTAAGGAAATTATGAGGAATAATAGACTACTTATTACTACTGTTTACTCTAGAAAATTTTGCTAACTCATTAGTTATTCTATTTGCATCTCTTTTAATATGAATGCAGTACCAACTAGTAAATCTATTTAGTAAACTAATATACTCATGCACAACACTATTTGTTATCCAGTTTATTCTACCAACTGCACCATTATTAGCATCTACTATACTCGTGTTATCCCCTTCCAAGTGCACTACCTCCACATTCTTCTCCCTAGCCTATTTAACTACCTCAAGTGTTGCAATTGCTTCTCCTTGCTCCTCATTTATCCCTGTTGATTTATCTCCTTTAGCTCCAAGGAATTTTCCTTCACCATTTCTGAGAATTATACCAATGCCAATAGGAATGTTATGATTTATAAAAGACAGGTCAAAATTAACTTAGATAACTCCTCCTTCTGGTGGACACCATTTAACAACATGCACATTATTTTGTGATACCTTTTAGGAATAATATCATTTTTATTATTAGATATGAATTTTTTAACAGAGGGAATGAAATTTGTATGTACTAAAGTACACATCCCACAAACCTTATTTTCAAACATAACATCACTGGAAAATTAGTCAGAAGTAAACAAATCCAATATCTAATTAAAAAAATCATTGTTCACCGTCATATTTAAGAAGAAGTTTTCCACAAAAAACCAGCAACAAAACAATTCATCAAAATATACTGCATACTCTCATTTTTAATACCACAAAGAGGACAAGCAATATTTATATTAGGCACAAACCTAGCTATCCTATCTCTAGTAGGAAAATATTTCTGGATACATTTCCAAAAGAAGTGAAAAACCTTTGGGGAAACTGCTGGCTCCATATTATTTTCCAAGTGACAAACGCATTAGAGATTATAAAATTCTGTTGTGACTCATTTAACAATATATTGTAAGAAGATTTCACAGAGAATTGTCTATTCTTATTGCATGCCCATCTAATTTTATCCTATCTTATCCTAGAAGGGGGATCCTAAATAAGATTGACCAAATTATGAGGAAAAAGAACATTAAGAACATTTAAGTTCCAATTTTCTTTTATCTTTATCAATGAGATGATCAACCTTTTGTATATTGGCAGATGCAAACTAATTAGGCACATGTTTTCCTAAAGATGGAACTCGAATATCCTTCCAGATATGTATATCTTTGCCATCAGTTATTTCTCAGCAATAAATTAGCTTAACAACAAATAAACATTTACAGACTCCTCTCCAGATCCAACTACCATTTTCACTAACCTTGTCAGATAGAGGATTACAATTTGAAAATTATTTGTGCATTGGAATTTGAACCCATAAATCATGGAGGTCCTACAACAATCTCCAAGACAATTTAGTTAGTAAAGCTCTATTAAAAATAATATACAAAACCTCCTCTGAAGAGAATCTATTCGACTTAGCAACAAAATTCCTTTTTTTGAAGTAATTACCTCTAATTTGATTTTCCTTATACAACCAAAACCTCCTCTGAATATCCATCCGATCAGTTAACTTTTATGCATGAGAAAGACATACATCTGATGTAGCAAGAGAACCTAAGAGTGTCTGAGTAAGAACAGTTCTAGCGGGTTGGTTTAAGCGTTTAGATTTCCAAATAGACAATTTAGCATCAAATTTATCTAACATACAACCAAAAAATTCAGACTTGTTTGTCTACAAAAGAAGAGGGACTTCCAGGCATTTATCATTGTAAATGGTGAGTTTTTTGACGAGGGCTAGAATTATAAAATCACCCTTTTGCCTAGAAGCAGGAACATAGAAGTATATACGCATATCTATGCGCATACTTCTATCTTTATATTAAAACATGAAATATTGTATCTCTACTGATATTCCGTAAGCGAATTAAGAATACAGTCTCTACAAATACCTGCAGGCATTCTAAACTAATATTGTAGCCTCTCAAATATTCACAATATTTATGACATAATGAACTAGTCTCAAGTCGAATAAGTTCCACATCTGAATCCCTTGAACTTGTCTCGAATGCGCATCGATTTTCCAATAACATCTATCAATTCTGAAAGTAACTAATGCCTGATCTTTGAGAATGCATTCTATCTTAATATCTTGCTCGAAAAGAGCGCATAACAATAAGTCATCCTAACTTTACAAAAATATGCCACTTTAGCATTATACTCAAGGACGTGCCATAAAATATACGTCGTTCCTCTTGGACGCGCCACAATCAAAGAGCAATGCCTCTAAAGGGGAACGATGTGCCTTAGCACTAGGATAGCCTTAACTTCTCCGCGCTAGCACTAGATTATCAAGTCTTGTCCCCAAGGGACGCACCAAATATTACTCTGGCTAAAGACCAGCGCTAACCAAACTGAGGCCATTGTTGCGCCAAACCTAGGCCGCGTCCCCAAGGGATGTACCACTCAGCGCTAGCTCAAAATCGCTAACCAACTTAGGCAGCGTCCTCAAGGGACGTGTTGTACTCTTTGCGCTAAACAATAACCAACTTAGGAAGCCTCCTCAAGGGACGTGTCGTACTCTTTCCGCTAAGCGCTAACCAACTTTGGAAGCATCCTCAAGGGACGTGTCGGACTCTTTGCATTAAGCGCTAACCAACTTCGGTAACGTCCTCAAGGTATGTGTCGTACTCTTTGCGCTAAGCGCTAACTCATTTAGGACGCATCCTCAATGCCGCACCACTCTTAACGCTAAGCACTAACTTCGCTCAAGTTGCGTCCCCAAGGGACGTACCATACTTAAACGCTTTGCTCAAAGGATCTAACTTATTTAGGCTTGTTTGTACCTAAAAAATGTTCTTAGGCAAAACAATATACTTTTGAAGTAGTTTTAGGTTCGAGGATCAAAATCGTACAAAACGAATCTAAACAAGAAGAATGTGTGTTTACGCTTTGCTTCAGTTACAAAGGAGGAAATGGGTTGATCTTAGAGGGAGGAAAGCAAAGAAAGTTGAAGGAATTTGTGTGTGTTGAATGGTGTGTAGAGGCGAAGAATAACAGAGCTTGTGAGAATTTCTATATGGTCTCTAGTCCGCTTAAAATGGGCTGAGGAGCCTATTTATAGTGATTTGGTAACACGCATTATCCCTTGTAAAGTAGTGGAGGTACGTAGTGGGGAGATGGAGATATGGAGGTTGTGGGAGCAACTGTCCACTTTGTCTTGGAAAGTTTATGGAAACTTCCAGATCATTACTCCATCATCTCTTTAACCGCTTCAACCGTTTCCACTTACTTTGTAACTTCCTTGTCATGGGGTGTAGCAACACCTATGTTGAGTAACCACCAGACCAAAACCCCATGTTTAATCCCCTCATGTAATATGATTTGATGTCTCGTAGGAGTTGGGTGGATTCATGGCTTCAAAGCCATGATACTTGTTGTAAAATAATGTTATTAGTGTATTTTATGTCAACTTATCGTGATAAGGACTTAGGTAATGGTGCTAGCTACGATGAATAGTGCTAGCACGAATGGGTGAACGTTGGCGCGTCCAGGGAGAATTAGCGCACGGCAAGGGAGCATCAGTGTACGACCAGGGCGTATTAGTGCACGGCTAGGGAGCATGGTTTAACGCGGGAGAAAAGCTTGGTGCGATAGCATAGCTTGGCGCTAGAGCATGCCTTGGTGCTAGCATGTCCAGTGTTGGTGCTAGCATCGGCACTAGTGTTGCTTTTGATATTTTTATGACATTTTTTTTGGCCTTTTGGCTCTCTTCTTTAGCTTTTTGGCTTTTGTTTGACACGTTCGTGCCGGAAGCATGGCTAGCGCTTACTAAGGCTTGTACTTGTTGATGCCAGAGTTGTTTCATATGTGCCATTGGCTTTGGCATTTGCTAATGTTGTGACCATGAATATGGCCTATTTAGGGTTTCTCAGTCTTGTGAGATTTAATTGTTAGCATTTATACTTAACTTTTGTGTAGTGCATACAGAATAGTTTCAAGAGATTCAGCCGCTGAAGTTTGCAACTTGAAATTATGCTTGGTGCAACTCTGCAATTTAGATGGTATGCATCTAATTAGCGTTTTCATTCAGGTATGGCATCACCTCTATTCTAAATGTTTGCAATTTTGTATAACCAGTATATTTTGTTTTATACAAGTAGTTTGCATGGATTCACATGAAATAACGAGGTTATAGTTGAATAAAGCTCTGAAATTTCTCGGGGGCATATATATATGCCAAAGAGCTGCATGACTAATTTAGCCAGGAGCTGAATATCCTTTTTCTCGATTTTCTTGATGAATGTAGGATAGGAGTAATATTCATAATTCTGATTCTTGTTAGAAATTAATGTATATTTATTTTATGCTTCTGCAGCTAAGCAAAGATAATATTACAATTTTTCCCCTTGTCACACTACACTATATGGCCTATTTTGCAGCGTTTTATTTTTTCCATGTGCAACGTCTATATCAGTTGCACAACCGAATAAACATTGCTTAATTTATAATTTATCTAAAAAATAATTAAGCAACGTTTATATCCGTTATATAGTATGGCATTATTGTAATTTGTCTTATTTGCAAGGGTGTTTAGGATTGATTTTTATTTTTGGTTTTCTGATTTTTCTTTTAATTCAGTTTTTTTATTAGAAAATGGTGAACTTGCTTTCCCCAAATTTCCCCTCTCAAATTTTTAACTAAAAATCGTTTTGCCTCCTAAAGTTGAATCGTGAATTTTTTTCCGCCAAAACTAATCATCTGAGACACTTACTGGTATTTCACTTAATAACCAAAATGTTGCTTTATTTCACTTACTTCTATTTCAGATAACTTTAATAGAAAGCCACAAGTTTACTTCTATTCCATTTTTCTTTCTCTCTCATAAAACCCCTCTTTTCTACCGGAGAAAAACTCTGAAATCTACTAAGATTTCAGCATCAAAATTTTAAATCGAAATCTTTTCTTCGTAACCTTTACATTCTAATCAAAACTCATAACCAAATGTATCGATCTATCAATTTTATTGTAGCTGGGGTTTTTGTAACCCTAGAAAATCAAATTTTTTTCCTGAAATCCTAAACAAACAATTGTTTGATGGTTTATTGTGGATGTACTAGCAAGTTTATTGAATCTTATTATCATGTATAAACCCTAGTTTTTAATTTCTTATAGATGAGTTGGGTTTCTGGTATAAATCCTAAGTTCGTGTAGATATGATTTTATTTTATTCTTTTTACATCCCTAGAAATTCGATCTATAGTTTTTTTTGGTATTTGAATCTCAATCTTCTTTTCCCCTATTGGATTTTTCATTTGAAGCATTATAAATTAACTGGTAGTGTTATTGTTGGAGATTAGAAACGAGGTGAAGATATGGATACTCGGGGAGTTAGTTTTAGGTGATCATTATTCTTGTTCTTCACTTTCATAGTTTATACTTTTTATGTTTGAGAGAAAATGCTAGGTTGGTTTGTTAATGCTCTATTTCGTTTTCTATAAAATAGTTTTTTTAGTATATAAAATGGGTTTGGTTCTTATTCTTTTCTATTATGTTTAAACAAAATGAAAGTTTTTGTAGTTGTTTCTTGCTTACTGGAAGTTATTTTTTTGTTGGTGAAGTTTTGAAGGTTTTGTATTTGATCACTAAATGAAGAGTGACCAATCTTGTACCTCTGTTGATTGCTTCAAAAAGGGTGGTAGATACTTGATTGTTTCCTTTGGTCTTTTATGTTATGCTTACCCTGTTTGAGTAAAGGTAGGGTTATTTTTATTTTTTTTGATTCCCTACTTGGTATATTAGTAGAATGTGAAAGTAGTTTGCTATGTTGTAATAATATAATTAATAAGCGTTTCATAAACAGGTAGTTTGTTACTTTGTAGATGGTGTTTGTGCTTCTTTTTGGTTGTAATATAGTAGGAATTGCTAGTGACTTAATATTTTTTTTGAAGCTTACTAGTGACTTAATTGGTTTGAGTCAAATTATATTCATCTAGAAACAGGTGGTTTGTTTTGCTCCCTGTGAAGTGTATCTTGGTATATTGTATTGGTGTATGATAGATGCAACTGCATAAATCTAAGTGTGCTAGCCAAAGATGTGTCTCTACACTACAAGAAAAACCGGTTTAAGCGACAGGTCGTTTTAAGTCGCTTAAAACCCCTTTTAAGTCGCTATAACCCTTATAGCGACTAAGTGGCACTCGCTCCACTTATTGCAAAAGGCGCGCTTTATAAAGGTCTAGAGCAGCTAGGAAGTCGCTCTAGTAATCAACCAATTTTCCTAAAACGAGTATTGTTCTCATTGCTTTAGAGCTAGACCAACCACCAGGGAGCAAGTAAAATTCTTATCGCTTAATAGCTAGACCAACCAATAGAGCAAGTAAAATACCAATCGCTTCAGATAGACCAACCATCCTAAAGAAAGTAAAATACCTAGTTGATAGATACATGGAACAACTCGGCCTGAAAGTGCTTTGTTAAGGTTTTAGGCGATCAAATAATTGTGCTCGCTAAAAGCGATTTCTTATTTTGATTGGCCTGAAGTTGGTTGCTTAAGTTTTTAAGCTACCGAATTTTTTTACTCTCTAAAAACGTTTTGTGATTTAGGAGCTATTAAAATACCTAGTTGATAGATATATGGAACAACTTAGCATGAAGTTAGTTGCTTAAGTTTTTAAGCTACCGAATAGTTTTGCTCGCTAAAAGCGAATTGAGCTATTAAAATACCTAGTTGATAGATACATTATTAAAATACCTAGTTGATAGATACATTGAACAACTTAGCCTGAAGTTGGTTGCTTAGATTTTTAAGCTACCAAATTGTTTTGGAATTCTGATTTTGATTGGCCTGAAGTTGGTAGCTTAAGTTTTTAAACTACCAAATTTCTTTTACTCGTTAAAAGCAAATTCTGATTTAGATAATCCCAAAATATAATTATAATTAAAAATTAATACTTAACATTATCACTAATTAAAATTATATAATTATAAATGGTAACTTCTATTTAAGATTCTACAATTATAATTATCCACTTTTAATATAGATTAAAGTAACCAAAACATCTTAATTAACTTCTAATTAAGATTCTATAATTATACATGTACTGATATGTTCTTCAGTATCCCCACCAATTACATCGCCAGCATCGTCGCTCTCATCTTTTTGCAAATCATCACCAGTACGTCTAGGGATTCACCAGTAAGCCAGTTGAAGACTTCATCCATTTCTTGTGGAACTGTATAGTGTCCAAGCCAAACACAATTCAGCTTAGAATAAAAATTAAGATCAACTTCTTGTTCCTTGTTCCGTTGAATCAAATGATAGACGGTAACTGCATGTATCTCAGGTTTTCCTAAGCAGAACGGTCTCCAGGACTACATACAGCTTAATCTGCTTACCAGAATAATCAGATGTTATTTTTCTAATATCATTGATGTTTCCATGGGAACCAAATTAGTGTACATTACACATTAGATATTCAAGTCCGTCGAAATTAACAGACCTCTGAGTATACCAGCTTCCCTGATACTATGGTAACACATTGCACCTAGAAGGCCAGAACTGATCCACTCAAGATTACAGAGTAGTCAAGTACAGCACATGGATTGAATAACTAACCTGTGCTTAAAACTGGAAACAGTTTCTTATTTTGTGCAGCTAACTTCAGAACTTCCACTACAACTCTAGAATATCCATGCACCAAGATTGTACATCCATCGAAGAAAAAGTATTTGACTAAGCAAAGCAATGGTTCTTCGTGCCTGAAAGAGCAAGGATAATTTCAAAATAACATCCCACAGTATGTTGATTATTTCACAAACTATAAAAAGTTTTATACCTTGAGAGATATCTCACCAAACTTTTCTGCACGTTCAATTAACCGCAACTTTGCAGCATCGAAATCTTCATATTCCAAAGCTGAAGTTCTGGTTACATATAGCATGAACAGGTCACATCCAGCTGCCAAAGAAATGGAAGTCGTATAACTCGTATCCCATGACTAAATACACAGATAGGGAAACCGTTTCAACATATGAGGATGACATGCACAGAAAAAAAGAAGCAACTCTCCATCTTCACTCAAATTTTAAATGCATTAGTAAGTGGCAAAGGAAAAGATCCCTCTGTGTGTCAGTAGAGGATCATCTTTCAAATACTCAACAGATCATTCATATACTGAAAATGTTCTAGAACTATTATACATCCACCAAAAAGCAAAGGCACTTGATGCTACATGCCAAAATTTCAAGCCACTCCTTAACAAACCAAGACCGAATAAAAGGAAATGGTATACAACGCCAAAATGTGATATTCACCATTTGGGATTCTTTTGCACGCTAAAAGACACTCCTCCTGTGGGATACCAAATTCTTGTTCGGAAAGAGGTTTATGCAAAGTTTGATACTCAAAAAGTCAGCAGCAGTTGAGTCATTCCTAGATTGCAAAAGAGAATATTATACTTTATATAACAGGTTGGCAATTTCACCACCTGAGTTTCTTCTGCAAGCTAATAGACACTAATTTTAACAGATTATACATGCTTGTCTGGCAAAATTATAGTACGTCCGTCAAGGGATAGGTAGCTAGAATGCAAATGGTTGAAAACGAGTCATTATGCCAGCGTACTAAAGATTTTTAGCTTTAGAGTTGTCTTCTTAACGAACGCCATCCATTTGAGTGGGTGTTATGCATACCAATTGACTGGAAACAATGGGGATATTATTGGCATACAACCACAGTTCAGGTTATCACCTCAATGCATCATGATTTTAAGTAAACTAATTGCAGTCTGCACCAAACTGGCAGTGTTTTGAAAATCGATCGAATGGGTAGGAATAAGTGCGTAGGAATTACCATCGACAACGTTGTTTGACCACTACGACTAATCCAAGATCGATGGGAGTCATTCTTATGCATCATATTCTTTGACACCATCATCTTTTGCTGAAAAGTACAAAAAAAAAAAAAACTAATCCATGAAGGTAAAAGCACCAAATGTAAACGAAGAAATATGATCATTGAAAAGATCTAACTCTGATTCCTACTGTCTCACAGATCGAATTCTCCAGAAAGGAATGTATCACTCGCTATGGTACGATTCGATGTCGTATCTTATTGTGTAAAAGTTAGAAAACAACATTTACACCAATAAATTTGATTGCCGCAATGTCCTAAGCTTCTGCTGTTCCTTCTTGGATACCTGCAAATAAGAATCAATTTGTAAAAATTATTACTACTTTTATCAATTTTTAAAAATTAAGCTTCAGCTGCACCTCTTTTGCAACAACTTTTACTGATGTACCCCAGCACTTTAAATACATGAATATGATACAGAATTACCTGCCACGATGGAGCAGTGCTACTAAATTCCTTTTTTGTATCCTTTTTCTCATGAATATAATCTAGGACAACTAAAACATCACCATAGAATGCAATTCCTGAACTTGAATAGCAGCTTCGGAAAGACTTCACAATATCAAACCCGCTTGGTAATGGAAAAGGCCACATGCCTTTTGTGTCCCATTATTGCATATCTAAGAGTTCCTCCCTATTGCAACAATTTTTACTGATGAACCCCATCCAAGAACCAGGAGAGTATCGCCTAAATGTATTAATAAGACTGTTAGCATGAACTTGCGTCAGAGTAATATGATCGAGAATGAGCTAAAACTGTGTGTCCTTGATGAACTAGAGTTTTCGCAAGAAATTGACCAAAATCACCAAAGCCTACAATTGCAATCTTTAGTTTTTTGCTCTTTTCAAAACGATCATTGACGTAAGGCTGAGCTGCATCTTATGCTCTAACATAGAAGAAGTCTGTTTTTGGGTAAGAATTGAAGATCGATGAATGGAGTGAGGGATTGAACTTGGATTCAAATATGGAGGTAATGTATTTACCTTTGGAAATAATCTCTGAAGAAAAAAAAAGAAGGATCACTAAGAAGAGACGGATTATTAATAAACAGTTCCAACAGATCTAGCTTCCGTTGATTAGTTTTCTTGTTCGGAAAAATTTGAGCTGCTGTTTAAGGTTTGTAAGCGCCGGAGGATTTAGGAGAGCAGAACCGAGAAAGAGAGAGAAAGAAGGAAAGGAAAATGAAGGGAGAAAAATCGTTTAGGGTTTTTAATAGAAGTTTTGGACGGTGGATTAGGGTAGTCATACGGATCATAAAAAATTTTGGATGGTACAGATTCGATTTTGGATTCTTATATGGATTGAGACAAGTGTGTGAGAAGCATGTGCGGTTCTCTTTGTGCTAAAACGAACTAGTGCATTCAATTTTCTTATCAAACTTCGGTATGAAAAAATCCAAGGAATATATATATAAATTAATTTGGATATTATTATCGACGATAGAGCTCTGGTAAAGATTTTGACTTAGTGGAAAAGGTCATTAAAGACATAATATGAACAATATCGGTAGGTTTAGGTTTAGATTGTTGGTATAACGTGTTACAGGTGGCAACAATCCATATTCCTCTTTTCTTTTTGGTAAGTAAAAAAAAAACAACAACTAAATCTCGAGCAACACCACCATTCTTCATATTCCTATCTATTTCACGTCCACGGCTATGGCAGCAACATACTAGCTAGTTCACTGTTTTATAGTCGAATGTAAAACAACATCTCCACACTAGCTAGCTCACTAGGTTTTGTTCAATTTCACCCAACATTCATTTGTCTCACCTGGTCTCACTCAGTTTAGACAAAAAATTCAATAAATTTCACCCATTATACATCTTATGTAAATTTCTAAGCATATTCAATAAGATAAAATATATTGGAGAATCAAATAATTCTTTCTTGGAATTGATTTATGTAAATCTTTAAGAACGTCCAACGAGATCAAATAAATTGTCCATGTGATCGAATTGTATATGCAAATCTATATAAGTCAAGTGCGATGGATAGATATTGAGTGAAACTAAGTGAGATCGACGAATTTGAGTTAAATCGAGTTAGTTTAAAGGATACTGAGTATAATCGAGTGAAGTTAAAGGATATTTACTGAAATAGAGTGAGTTTGTTGGATATTAAGAGAAACCAAATGGGATGGATGGATATTGAGTGAAATTGAGTGAGCTCGATGAATATTGAGTCAAACCGAGTGAGTTCAAACAATATTAAGTATAATGAAGTGAGATCAAAAGATATTTTGTGGGATGATGTGAGATAGGTGGATATGTACTGAGGGAAATTTAGAGATATATCAAAGAAAATTGAATGATCTTCCTCGAATTATATTAATATACATCAATTTCAATTGATTTCACTCGGATTCATTGAATTTTATTCAATCTCAATCAAACTCAGTCATTTTTCATCAATCTCACTTGAGTTACTCAACATTCATCGGTTTCACTCGACCTTACTTGAAGTCACTCGTTTTTTATCGATCTCACTAATTATTTTTCGATCTACTTTGTCGGTTAATTTTATTCCAATTCACTAGAATTCACTTATTGTTTCATCGATTTCACTTGAGTTCACTCAATTTTCATCCATCTCACTAAATTTCACTCAATTTGTTTATCGATCTCACTTGAATACACTTAGTTTCGATTGATCTCACTCAAATTATATCAATATACATCAATTTCACTCTGATTCATTTAATTGTATTCGATCCCAATCTCACTCAGTCAGTTTTTCATTAATCTCACTCGAATTCACTTAATATTTTTCGATCTCACTTGATTTCACCCAATATTCATCGGTTTCACTCGAAGTCACCTGTTTTTCATCGATCTCACCAATTATTATTCGATCACTTTGAATTCAGTCGATTTTATTCCATCTCAATAGAATTCACTCATTGTTTCATTGATCTCACTTGAGTTTAGTCAATTTTCATCCATCTCACTATAATTCACTCAGTTTTTTATCAATCTCACTTGAATGCACTTGAGTTCAATCAATATTCATCGGTTTCACTCAACCTTACTCGAAATTATTCGTTTTTCATCTTTCTTACTTGAATTCGGTTAATTTTTCATTGGTCTCATTCAAATTCAGTTTTTTTCTTCAATCTCAATCCAATTCACATAATATTCTTCGACCTTACTAGAATTCACTAAATTTTGTTTGTTATCCGTCAATCTTACCAAATTTCCATTAACTTCACTTAATTTTGTTTGTTATCCGTCAATCTTACCAAAATTTGTCCGTCTCACTCAGTTTCAATCGGATTTCATCGGGTTTTTCAAGTTATCCATTATTTTAACCGAATGTCTATTGATTTTAGCCAATTTCATTTGTTATCTATCAATTTTTATCCAATATCGCTCGACCTCAATCGATTTTTCCTGGATTCCATGGTTTCACTCAATTTTGGTTGGCTTCAGTCAATTTCTCTCACGGTTTCATTGCTAGGTTCAGAGTTATGGTATAGATATTCAGACTAATTAGATCGAAAAAGGCATATTTTGGTTCACACAACTAGATATTGACCTCCGATATACATCCCGATCAACCAGATATGGAACAAAGCGGATTTCACCTGATATTCATTTGTCTCACCCGGACTTACTTGGTTTCAGACAATATCCATCAAATTTACGAATATCATTCAATTTCACTTGTTATCCTTTGACCTAACTCAATTTTATATGTTATAAATCGATTCACATAATATCCCTCGATGTTGATGCCACAATTTTGTTTGTTGCACAAGAAATTTTAGGGTTCACCCGATCAATTGACAACGATATCGATCAAATTTACCGGACAAATATAAGCGGTCACACAGATTTCTCTCGGATTCCATCAGTTTCTCCAGTTATCCATCATTTGAACCGAATGTCTATCGATCTTAGTCAATTTTACCCGTAACCTATCAATCTTATCCAATATCGCTCGACCTCACTAGGTATAACCCAAATTGTATAACCCACAAGATGGAGAAGGACTATAATCCTTAAGTTATTCATTCGGCCAATAAAAAGCCAAGAAAATCTAATCCAACGAGTATAAATACAAGATTACAAAGCCATACGGATTACCACCCCATCCAACGGATGGAAAATTGTCATCATAGTTTAGGTTGAAATAAAGAATTGCCGCTTAAACTATTTGGTGTGCCAAAAATTTGGGCTGAAATCCAAAATTTGCACCCTACTTTTGGTCAGATCATATGTTCTCATTCTATCTCATTTGATCCTAAAGAATCTCTCACCCCTTGTTTCTTCTCACAGAAATTGAACCCAAAATTCTCACATCTACCAAATGTATGTTGAATTACAAGAACACAATTCATTTTTACAACTACTATCTAACCTCTTTCTCTTTCTTTCTCAGTTTTAATTCTTCTAAAAAACTCTGATCCCTCACCTATCTCTCGGAAACTAAAACAAAAAGAAAATCAATTAGGGCTTTTTTGATCCCTCACCCCTCACATATCCCTCACCTATCTCTTAGTTTCCAGTATGTTTCAATTAGGGCTTTTTTGATTTCGATGTGGATTTTGATTTAACAGGGGAAATTTAAGTTTTCTGAAATTCGAAATTGGGAAAGTTTCGGGATTTTATTGTAATGGGTTCTCTTTGCTTTGGTATTTAACTTATGGGTGTTTTCTATTTATTTATTTTTATTTTGAAAATCAATGTTACGGTTCTGGTAGTTTGGATTTGGAGGTTTTCTTTGTGAATTTCTGTTTTTCTTTTGAAAATCAATGTTATGGTTCTAGTACTGGAAAGGTAATTTAGAGTCTATGTCTTTCTTGATTATTAGTGTTTTTCTTGTTTGTTCACTGCCAGGTTTGGAGTAGAGCTGGAGATAGCTTTGATGATACAAATTTCTGGTTGCTTCATTAGGATTTGATTAAACGTTCACAAGCCTCTGGTGCTGGTGCTGCATTTTATGGAGTAAATATTCTCACTGTAAGTTATAGTTGAAAATGAATTTTTGTCGAAGTAGTGTATTTGTATGAGAGTTGATTTGAATTTATGGACCTGTTTTATACTTAGAGAGCTAATAGTTGTTGAATTTCTAGGCAACTGATGATATCATGGCTATAGGCAGTCCATAGATATTTCGCTATAGCAGACTACCTGATAAGAGTTCAATGAGTTTCTCAGTTTGATTAATCTCCATCATTTGTGTATGTCACTCTGTCTGTGTTTGTAGACATCCTCTAGGGTGCAAACCCATAGGTTGTAAATGGATCTTCAAGAGAAAACGTAAAGTAGATGGAACTGTGGAAAAGTATAAGGCTAGACTAGTAGCTAAGGGCTATAAACAAATAGAAGGTGTAGATTTCTTTGACACTTATTCACCTGTCACGAGAATTACGTCCATTAGGATGTTAATTTCTATCGTTGCTATTCATAACTTAGAGATACATCAAATGGATGTAAAAACAACGTTTCTAAATGGTGAATTAGATGAAAAAATATACATAGAACAACCTGAGGGCTTTGTAGTGAAAGGTTGTGAAAAAAAAGTGTGTAGACTTAAAAAATATTTGTATGGCTTGAAACAAGCACCTAAACTATGGCATGAAAAATTTGATCATGTAATGTTCTATAGTGGTTTTAAAATAAATGAATCTGACAAGTGTGTTTACACTAAAACTGTGAATGATGCCTGTGTGATTGTATGCTTGTATGTTGATGATATGCTTATACTAGGTACAACCATAGATGTAATTAATTCCACTAAGAACATGCTGAATGAGAACTTTGACATGAAAGACTTAGGTCCCGCTGATGTAATCCTAGGATAAAAATTAGAAGGGAGTCTAATGGTTATAGTCTTAGTCAATCTCATTACGTTGAGTCTGTTCTTAGAAAATATAACCAGTTTGATAGTAAACCTGCGAGTACCCCATATGATCCTTGTTGTAGACTCAAGAAGAACAAGGGAAATGGAGTTTCGCAACTTGAATATTCACGTGTCATAGGAAGTATGATGTATTTAATGAACTGTACGAGACCAGAAATTGCCTATGCTGTGAGTAGGTTAAGTAGGTATACTTGTAATCCGGGACAAGAGCATTGGGATGCACTTATCAGAGTGTTAAGGTATCTAAAATACACTTTAAACGTTTGCTTAAGTTATGAGAGATACCCTGCAATCCTTGAAGGATATTGTGATGCAAACTGGATAGCAGACTCAGAGGAGTCTAAATCTACGAGTGGATACGTTTTCACTCTAGGTTGTGGATCAGTGTCTTGGAAGAGTTCCAAACAGACCTGTATCACTCGATCCACTATGGAATCCGAGTTTATTGCGTTAGATAAAGCAGGAGAGGAAGCCGCTTGGCTAAGATGTTTTTTAGAAGACATTCCTCTCTGGCATAGGCCTGTGCCAGCTATATCTGTACATTGTGATAGTCAAGATGCAATAGCTAATGCTAAAAACAGCAACTATAATGGAAAATCTATTCATATTCGGAGAAGAAACAATTCTCTAAAACAACTAATCTCAACTGGCGTTATTTCTGTTGACTTTGTGAGGTCTAAGGAGAATATCGCGGACCCTTTGACGAAAGGCTTGTCCAAGGAGATAGTTAGTAAAGCATCGAGGGGGATGGGGCTTAAGCTCATCAATTAAACTTGCCATGAAGGACACTCAACCTTGCTGACTAGAGATCCCAAGATCAAGGTTTCGAATGAGACAACTAATTTGTGGCGGGTTAAAGGAAACACTATCAGAGAATTCCATTCTCTGTCCCTTCCCTATGGTGTAGACGTGATAGTGTGACTGCATGTGAGGATGACTTATGATTAAGTCTTAATGAGTTCTATAGTTTCAATTTAAGATTGAAGTGGGGTATAGCAGTAAACACTCTTGATAAACTCCCCTATCTGAATGAGGAAGTGGGACGCTTCCTATGAGAACTGAGCTGATTCTCTAGAGCATTCTGAGAAACGGGATACGTCCAGGGTCAAAATGGACACAACGGCATTAACTTAACAGCACTTTTCAGATATCTCGCGTGGAAGCTATTGATGAATTACACCAAACGATGGCAGTTCAAGACATCGCGTTCACTGTCTATCAAGTAGTTCCGGTAATTTCTCACTAAGCAAAGGTTCAAGACCTTATGGACACCTATTGCTTAAGAGGTATTTCTCGTTTTCTGATTTCTGATTTTATCGCTTTCTTCATTCATGCGGGGGATTGTTAGCAACGAAAATTAATTTGTTAAAATTAAAATAGTCTTGATGGGATTGGATCTTAGGATCAAAGAGTCACTAGCCATTGAATTGGGTGGAAATAACAACTCCATTTTCACTCTTTAGTGAATGAAGAACCTTTGGTTAGTCCCACATTGGACAAACCAAGGATGAGTGCTCTCTTTATTACCACAAAATTGGCAACTAAGGGAGGGCCCTTAGGGTTTAGATGTTATTGTGGTAGGGGGAGGACTAAAACAATGGGCTAGTGGATTGATGCATGCTTATCACACATGTGCGATGCTTCGCACCGAAGCACGCTTGCGGGCTTGCGTGTGCTCGGCGTGAGCCTGGCGAATGCCCCATCAATTCTTAACGAGTATATTTTTAATTCCTAAATTAAATCGTTTTTAACGTTTTAAAATCAATTGTGATTAATTCGCAATTAATAAAAAAATATTTTCCATTAATTTTCATTTAATTCAAGCTCACATTTTTCACCTATAAAAGAAATCGAAATTTTCATTTGCAAATCACCCCAGTAGCAGCCACTGTCCTGTCTACTTTTCCCCTCTTCTCGCTTTGATGTGCGCATTTGAGTGTTTAATTTCTTTACATTCTTCTTCTATTATATTCATTGTTAAGTTCATAGAGGATCAGCAAAGTTGTGCTAACTGAGTTGATAGCGGACAGTTCTATCCTGGACATGATTTGTCAGTAGGGGTATAGCATCACTAATTATTGAGGTGTGCCCGAAAAATATCGTGTTAAGAACAATTTGCTGAGCATGTGGCTCTGCCCAGTTGTGTACATCAAATTATCTTAGTGATTCTATTTTTCTTAACGTTAACATAATTCAAGTTTCTGTTTAGTTTATTTTTCTTGTTACAGATTTTGTTAACATAATTCAAGTTTTTGTTTAGTTTATTTTTCTTGTTACAGATTTACTACAACAGCACATTGAATGTAGTACAGCTATGGAGGAACAATAGGTACTCTCGAAAGCACAAATTTATCATTCGATGCCAAAGCATTCTGTCGATAAATCGTTACATAATGAAGTTGTTGGACCAGCCCCCCTGCCCCCGTGGATTAACAAGGGCCCATAAATTGTTCCAATCATCATCAATTTTATTCCAATCATTCAAATCGAACATAAACAACTTATAATTCTATCGAATTTATCAATCTGGAAAATATTAATCTCAATTAAAAAAAACAGATTTCAATTTTGATCAGATTCAAACAATTGATCGAATTAAAACATCTCATACTTCAATTTCAATGAGGAAACACAAATAACATTTCTCTACTGAGAGATTTGAGCTCTATATTGTCTCCAATTAAGGAAATTTGACGGGAAAAAAAAAAGAGAGAACAATTTGAAACAGAGAAGTCTCAGAATTCTAATTCTGGGCATAGAAGAAGACGATAAGTAAAAAGTTATTTCCACCCAACCTTCCACGCCCCAACCGTATCAGCCCATTTACTTGAGCTCGGTTACCGACTCAGTGAGTCAACTAAGTCACAGACTCACAAGTCACATCCCTTTTTTTCTCAAATCTATTGAACTCTCAATCGTCAATCGCTAATTCACCTGTAATAAAATTAATGAAAATCATGAGATTGGAGGAGAGAATCCACATATATGATTCAAGAGACCAAATCCAAGTGAAAACTAACCTATAGTCAATCAAATATAAAATCAGTAAGTGAAGGAAAAAATGAAAACAATATGAAATCACATATAGCTAACAGCTTATTAGAAAATCATCTAAGCTAAAGTAAAATTTGCCATTAAAATTGAAGTTCTTTTTAAGTTTTTCCTTAAGAATCCACCATCAAACCCAAAAACCAGTAGAATATGTAGATTATTTCTCTCGTTTTTTCAAGAAAAAAAAATGGAAAATGAAAACCCAAATCAAAAAAATAAAAGAAACCCAAGTACACTAGCAACAAGAAGAAAATGAAGATTCTTTTGCTACCCTCTGTTTTCATTTGTATATGTCCTGAAGAGGTTTAATTTATTTGCTGATAACAAAGAAACTGAGCGAGTGAAGGAGAAAGCAGCAGTTGTTGAAGGAGGATAAAAAAACAGGGACACCTGGTGGAGTTATTAGTTTTTTAAGTTAGACCCTCAGGACTGCCATTCACCAAGACCGAAATCCTACATTGATGTAGGCCAAGTGTACTAAATTCAAACTATACAATATCTACCATCTGTATGAGAGATGGTAGATGAAAATCAAAAAATTATAGTATTAGAAACATTATCATCTGTAATTAAATTGTAGTTCAACAACAGATGGTAGATGAACTTTGAAAAAAAATATAATATCTACCAAAAAAAATCAAATTCAGATCTATATGACTTTGAGGTTTCTTTCAGTTTGGAGATGCTGCAATGTAATCGTTGTTACAAAGTTGTTGTTCTTAATAGAAAATCGGCTATCTGTTGTTGTGAAAGAGGAAGAGAAGAATGAGAGAGGCTAAAATTGAATGACAGAGAATAATAGAAAACTCAAACGATTACGTTTACTAGGTTTTTTTATGTGATATTAGATTTCTATGACTAGGAATTACTAGATAATCCAATCTAGATGACCCATTTAATCGATGGTCCATCCACCGTCTGCTTTTATTTGGTAGTCCAAATGGTCCATCCACCCGTCTGCTTTTATTTGGTAGTCCAAAACTTTGTTTTTGGACTAGATTTCTAACTCGCTCATCCATCTCACGTGTGAGGAAGGGATGGTACATTTCTAATATTCTTAATTTACCCTTTCTCCAACAAACATATAAGAAGAGTTCAAATCAAATTTTCTTCGATTTTCTTTCCTTTTTTCTTCAGCTCATATCCGAAATTATCTCTCTCCTGCTGGTGTTCTTCAATTTTTAGGATTTCGATATCAAATCTCTAGGTATTTTTCTAGGTAAACTCTTTTCTGTTTCAATTGATGTTCTTCTGCTGGTGTTATGTTTTGTAATTGTTCTGTTTTTGTTTTTTTAACTGAAATCATGATAATCATCTCAATTTCATGATTTTTTTTGTTTTCTTAACTGAAATCATGATAATCAACTCAATTGTACATTTTGTTTAATTGCATGATCAATCTCGTTTTTGTTCGTATTTTAGTTTTTCTGTTGATTTTTAAAGATGATTTTTGTCATTTTTTTATTTTATTCATTAGATCATCGTATTCAGTTTGTTTACATGTAGTTTGATAATAGGTTTGATTTGGTTTTATTTTATTTTATTCAGGAACTCATAATTTTTGTTCTTTTTTCTGGATTTTTTTAATGATCCTACAATATATATTAATATGTATTTGTTTGTTAATGTTTTTTGATATATACTGTTTTTATAGTATGCTATTTTTGTTATATATACTGTATATTATACAATTTTTGAAGTAGTACATATTTGTTTGCATTTTATATAATATGTTTTTGTTTGTTTGTTTTGTGTGAATATACAATATGTGTGATACTTCTAAATTATTACATATTATGTTATATTGTAGATGTGGTGTTCCTATCATCTGAAAATATATGTTTGATTTTTGTGTTTGTGTTGTTTTATTTGGATCATATTTCTATAGGTTCAACATGTCTGGTATTGGTTCTAATCCAAATATCTTTTGCTAATCTCATGTATAGCACAAGCAACACCACATTGCATATTTGGTTACGTTATCTTCAACTTTGGAAGATTTGAAGTTTACTATATGTAATGCGTGGAGCCGGTTGACTCCATCAACTATTTTGTTAATTATGTTAAAAATTGAGTGAAATTCCCTGTTCTTGCTGATGTATCGCTTCAAGGGCTTGTTGCATTATATTTTACGAAGAATTCATATTTTTTTGAGTTGCAAGTGGATGTTGTTTCATCTGGTGCATCTAGTTCTTCGAGAAATGTTGATGTTGAGTGCTTAGTTGGTTGTGAGTGCTAGAAACCAATATTTGAAAGATAGTAAAGAGGTTGCAAGTGTTCTTTTTTCTAATGGTTGGGAGAATTTTTTTGAAGATAAAAATCAGCTCTTCCATGATGGTGTTGAAGTTGTTCGGTTAGCATGTGAGAAATATTGTTTGAGGACTGAATATAAGGTTATAAAATTGAAGAATAACCTTGAGAGATTCACGATGAAATGCAGCAATGATGGGTGCTCTTAGATGCTTCATGCAACTTCCATTAATGAGTCTTTGGATATTTTTAAGATAGGAAATTACGTGGGGAGGCACACTTGTGGTGCTAGATATAGGTTGAGGATTCTAACTATTTCGAGGAAGCTTTTAAATCATTTAGTTCATGAGCGTGTCAAGCACAACCCTCTCATAAATCCGCAAGAGATTACGGATTATATTAAAGTTGGGGGAGGGATCAACATCAAGTCTCACCATGCATATCATACTTTAGACTTATCACATCAAATGATTTTTGGTAACGATGTAAAGTCATACACTGATCTTGCTTGGTGGGTGAATGTTGTTAGGGAAACCAAGCTTGGGTCTTATATTGATTTTGACTTCAACGACGAAACAAAGAGATTCAACAGACTTTTTATTTGCTTTGGAGCTTATAGAGAGGGTTATAAACTTTGTCGTCCAATGATCTTTTGTGATGCAGTATTCTTACTAGAGGTTTAAAGGAGGTCTAATGGCTGCGACATTTCTTAACGGCAATCAAGGTAAATTTTTTTATATGGTACATATTTGATATGCACTGTTTTTTATATACCAGTACAAACAGAAATGTAGTCTATTTTATGGTACATATCAATATATTTTGTAGAATCATACACATCATACATAAAGTACATATTGATATACATTGTACGTATAACATAATTTGAAGGTGCAGACATGAAGTACATATTGATATGGGCTTCATTTATTTTTTTCCAGGTTTGTATCCTTTTGCATATGCATTAGTTCCTAGCGAAGATAATGATAATTTTCATTGGTTTATGGACAATCTTAAAAAAGTTATGGACCATCGTCGCATCACCTTTTTGACTGACCGAGATGAAGGTTTGTTGAATGCAATTCCTGAAGTTTTCCTTGATTTTTATCATAGCTATTGTTTTTTCCACTTGAAAAAGAACCTACCCATCAGTAAGCCTGATGAAAAATATAAAAAAGTGATGGATTGTTTTCGAAAAGCAACATATGCGCTTTCTCCATCAAGATATGAACAAGGTCTTCAAGAAATGTTTTATCTAGTGAATATCGTCGTAACATTCCTAGGGAAAAGTGTTCTAGTGCATACTTCCCAGGCTGTAGGTATGGTCAGACTTCTTCAAGCATTGTTGATTCTTTTAATAAATGAATTCGCTGCGAGAAGAAGTTACATCTCTGCGCTCTCTCTGATATAATCAGGTTTTTATAAGTTTTTTGTAACAGTACAAGTATATATGTACTATTTTTTTAAGGATGCTCCACCAATCTACTTCTGGTACATATTTTTGTTTTGCACTGTGTATAATATGTTTTTTGTTTTGTTTTTTGTGTAGGCTACAAGTAATGGAGTTGATGTCAGAACATCGTCAAGAAAGTATTTTGATGAATCCGGAACTCTTAAACCCTGTGTATCAAGCCTTGCTTGAACTACATATTCAAATTGGTCGTCCTTGGAAAGTTAGTCAGTCATATGCTCCTGTCTTTGAAGTTCATTCCCCAATGTTAGCATTGACCCCTAATTTCCATCATTTGAATTAGGTTTTTTTTTAGACAACATGCACTTTTGATATGTGATATCCAATAAACTAGTTTCTTAGAGGTACTGCAGAAAACATATCAATATGTGTTGTGCATATTATATTCTTGGTTTGTGTAGGGAAAATATCAATATGTACTGCGTAAATAATATGCTTGGTTTCTTGTCTGCAGGTCTCATATAGTAGATCTACAACAAAAGAGTTGTACTTTCCAAAGATGGCGCAAATATGGTTTCCCATGCTCGTATGCTACTGTAGCTATTAATGCATCTGGGGGATAGTTCCTTGATTATATCGACAGATACTTCAAAGTTAGCTGTTATCGGCAGCTATATTCAATCACTATTAGATCTGTTTATAATCAATACAGGTAAGTGTTTAAGAAGTACATATTGATATTTTATGGTAATATCATACATGAGAATGGTTTTAAGCAATATATATAAACCATAAACTAGAACTAGCATAGTATATATTGATATTTAGTCTATCATATATCAACAAAAACTGCACAAGTATAATAGATTTTTCTTATTTATATTTTTGAATATACCACAGGCCTGATGAGTATACCATAGAAGATACTATTCTACCACCAATTGTAGTTAGGAATCCTCTAGGAAGAAGAAAGAAGAATCGCATCAACAGTGCATGGGAGAGGAGCAAAAATCATGTTACATGTTCAAATTATAAATTGAAAGCTCATCACAACAAGGTTACATGCAATATTATCAGTCGGTACCAATGAGAATTAATTTCAGTTCAGTTTTTTTAGTATATTTGGGATTTCGTTTCTCTTAGGTTTCTTTTTTCTGAACTTCTTTGTGTGCCAACTGAATTATGTTCTTAATGACATAACGAGAATTTGATAATATAAAAACTTATATTTTCTCCATCTGTAAAGATGTATGAACATGTCGTTGATTGTCATTCACCATATACGGGGGTCGAGGGGCAGCACCCCCTTGTTATTAGTGATTTTTATTGCCAATACATTTTCTTTTATTTAGTAATTTGGGGTGGTTATAAAAAACAAAAAAATGCGCATAAACAAAGTAAATTTTTTCAATTGATATCAATATGTACTTCATAGTATATGTCAATATGTACTTTTAGAATATGAATCTATTGGTTCAGAGTTTCAGGTTTTCACTGGTTAACGGTTCATGGTTTCAGGGTTCAGAGTAAACCCTGAACCCTGAAACCATGAACCATGTTCCCGGGTTAGCGATATGAATTTGTAATACATTGAACATATCAATATGAACGAAAATAAAAACAAATTCAAGAAATGAACAAATACATAATTCCTAGAAAACTATATTTATTTTCACAATAACACATATCAATATGTACTTCCTAGCACATATTGATATGTTTTGCCTTTCTATATCCATATCTATAACTCGAAAAATAAATAGAAACCTAACAATGCTAATAAAGATCACCACAAAACATCATAAGATCCTGATACAAATAAATAAATCCTTATCAGTTCAATAACTAAAAAGAAAGTTACTGCAACAGTACATATACATATCTACTCTGCAGGTAAAGATTCATTTTCATTGGTGGGTTCCCAACTGATTTCAGGCGCAGTGGCTGTCAACAACCTGCATGCTAACTTGACTATTTTTTTATGAATCTTCACCATCAATTGTTCATCATCTCCCAAAAATTTTCCATCACGATCAATCTTCTATATCCTATTGATAAAATGCATGACATATAAAAGGCAAGCTAGCCACATTCCTTGATATGGACACCCATATTCAGTCACCCTTGAATCTCCAATGTCTTTTTCTAATTCTCAACCAAGAACATATTGATTGCCTTGAAAAAAAAATCTGCCATTGTTTTGGCATTATCATAACACTTATCCTTGAACGCTGCAGAGGAGTTGTAATGGATGAATTTCTAGGTTTCAAACTCATACTCGAGCAGTGTCCAATGCTGGTTGCCATGGCACATGGGTACAAGGATCTTCTCGGTGTCTTTGCTCATTTGCATGATAGGCTCAATAATACCAGTCTCTTGTGCTCCCTCGAAACTCTCTGGCTTCTCGACATGACACTCAAAAACGGAAACATTTAATAGGTTATTTCACACAGTACATATTGATATTTTTTATGTGGGTAATAGAGCACCAGAAACGGAGACTACCCGAGTTAATGATAGAGGCAAGAACACTTTCCGACCAGGTCATATTAATTGATCTAATCTTGTGTGTCTTTTTCATTAGTATATATAAATATGTACTATTTTCATATCCAATGTTCAAAAGTATAAATGAAGAAAACAAAATATACCCAAGCGGATGGATCCAGGTGCAACACTTTTAAGTATTTTCTTTCTGCCTCAGGTTTTGCTTGGTTCTTTTGAGACGCCTCTTGAAGCTTATATTGGGCGTAGTTGAGAATATCTTGCTCTAATGCTCTGTTGAAGATCAAATCTTCCATTGTAGACCCGCTGACGCAGATACCACTTCCATCTTCTATTCTCCAAGCAACTGAGTGATGTGATTTTATATAGTGGTAAAAAGAGGTTCGATTCTCGAACTTGTGAAGGTAATGATTTTAGAAAATATTAAACTTAATCTAAACTAATAAAAATCAGGAAATTAAACTAGAGAATATTTTTAGAAAATATGGAGAAAACTAGGAATCAAGATTCAGTTATTTCTAACAATTCATGTGATTAATCATGTAATTCTTTTTAACAATTTAATTCAAGTTTGCCAAAAATATGTTTCCTAAAAGAATAATTGTAAATCCTAAGCATGGGACATCAAGAGTAATTAACTAAGCATGACCCATCAAAAGAGAACACAACTATTTAATAAAAACCATTTTTTTCTAATTTAAATCCATGCAAATAATAATAAAAGAATTATAAATAATTATTAGAAAATAATTAAATCACATAAAATTGAGAAAAATACCTTATCCATCATCCCAGTAAATAAACTTACCCCATGGTGAAGAAAACTTGCTCAAAAGTTGATTTCATTGCTCAAAATATTGATTACAAGGTTTAAGAATAGTGCAACAGCTGAACAGATACGTATATAAGTGTCACAGAACAGGGTTCAGCTGTTACAAAGAGCTTTAAGCAACAGAACGTTCAAAACTTAACGCAACAGGAGCAGAGCTGCAACAGTGGAACATCAACACTTATAAATGTTACTGAGTCGTCTTCTTCGGTGATGGTGGATGAAGAACACGCCGGCCGGAGCACCAGCAGGTCACCGACGGCGCCGGAACTTCACCGGATTTTCTCTGAATTGCTCTCTAGGCTCCTCTACTCGTTTATGAAGCTTGTAAACTCTTTATATAGTACTTAGGAACTCTCTGGAACATCCCAATCCCATTATAATTCGGTTAATCACCGTGTAAATCCTGTTTCTATCCAAACAGGAACAACAACTCTTTTTCGGCCAAATACATGATTCTATGGCCCAAATTACTTGGCTCTGATGCTTCTAATAGGTTATACGGACCTTTAATTAACTTGGGTAGCTATCAATTTGGCTGAAATCCCATGAATTTTGCGATTTGATTCGAGTCAGAGAAGTTTCTGTTTGCCGATGAAGCTTTGACCCGGTCAACTGGGTTTGACTCGGTCAACTGGCTTTGACCGAGTTGACTGGGCTGAGTTGACCCGCTGAGTTGGCCCGATCCAGTTCATCCCGATCCAAGGGTGCCCCAATCCAAAGTGTGGGTGCCTTGATCCATTTTTCCGGGTGCTTTGAACACTTTTTGAGCTAATTTTTCCACAAATCTTTATTCTTCTAATGTACCTACAAAAGCATAAAAACACGTAATAGACACAAAATCGAATACTAACTCACTAGAAATTAAGGTGCAATTTAGACACTAAAATGTGTCTATCACTGAGTTGCACATTTTTTAACAACAATTGAACTTTTTTGATATGTACTGAAAAACTGACTTGATATAAAAGTAAAATGAAAGGTAGAAATTACTTATATTCTTTTTCCTTGCAGAAAGTATGGAAGTAGTATCCCTTTTTGTTCATATGGCATCTTCCCATATAATGGTGACTGATCAAGTTTCATGAACCCTGTACGAGGTTTCTGAGCTTTATTCGCCTTCCTGCCCTTTATTGTCTTTGTTCTTTTGCCAATTTTCGAATTCTTCTTTTCAGAAAACTTACTTCCACTATCAAATTCCGGAGCTGTCTTTTTTGCTGGATTCGCACGAGTCGCTGGCCTACTAACTTGTTCTCCAATTGGTATTGACTTCTTGAAAACAACCTTTCTTTTTGCTTTCGCTTTGCGAGCAGTCATGTAGGCAAGTTTGGTTGCCAGTGGTACATCGCTTGACGTTTGGGAGGTGGTAACTTCATATTCCTGCTTTTTTTTTTTCAGTATAACAAGAAATGTATTACTTTAAACCATAATTAAACTGAAATTTTCACCATCAAATACCCGGTACAACCAAATATAGTTCAATATGTATTTGGTTTAAATAATACATATTGATATCTACTGCGTTTTAACATACATATTGATATGTACTGTGTGCTTTTTGAATACCCATCGTCTGGCTCAATGGAACATCCTGCTCAACATTATCTTTCATCTGAACAACCTGGACTGCAGTATCCTGCAATTTTTATGGAATTGTACCAAAACAACAAAATATGTACTCAAAAATATAAACAAGTACATATTTATATATACTCTTTTGTTTTTCATGAATTGTACCAAACCAACAAAATATGTACTCAAAAATATAAGCCACTATATTTTGATATATACTCTTTTGTTTTCCATATGTATTCAAGCGTTACATATCCACAGTACATATAAACCATAAGATGGGGGTTTTAAAAATACATATCAATATACATTGTCGGATTCACACACATCATATATACAGTACATATTAGTATACATTGTAGGATCACACACATCATAAATTAGTACATATTGTGTTAATTAAAATACATATTTCTTACCTCATATTCAGTTTTATCAATGTCTTTTTGGAGTTCATCACATATGTTTGTCAAATTCTATTTGGCATCTCTTGGCACATACTTTCCATTTGGATTCGTCGTTATTTCATCCGGTTTCTCCAAATAGGTATGCTCTGCATACCAAATCTATATTGGAAAATAAAAAACACCAAAAAAAGTCAGAAGTAAATCAAGATTGTCATTGACTAAACTACTAAAATAGTCTTTTACTATGTATTCTTACCAATAAATAGTTCAAACACCCGGTAGTATTCTCAACTGCATTTATATTGTCATTTAGTGACTTTTCTAGGAAAGAATATATCAAGTCTGGCCATGACACATTCTTTGCAGCCTCAAGATCCTCCACAAGACCAATGTACTTTTCTGTCAAGGCATGTGCATCTTTTTTTGTGAAAAACAAAGATATACACAAGAACATGCATATAAGCCTTACAAGGTCTTCTGCATCTCTCACTTCTTCACTTTGTTCCTCACTCTCTTCTTCACTTTCTTCTTCACTGTATTTATTGCATGTACTCTCTTCATCGCTCCCACTTCCTTCAGCTTCTTCATCACTTTTATTTTCTTCAGATTTTTTATCTTTTTCTTAGTTTTCTTCTCAGTTCCTGGTTTTTTCTTAGCAGATTCAAGATTTCTTCTTGTATCATTACTTTGTTTACCTTTTTACGATTTTCTACATCACCAAAGAACCTTTTGAAAATAGCATTCTTGCGATATCCACTCCTTGATGTCAGCATCATATTATCGTGTTATCTTTTCCCTATTCTTGGCATTCCAAAGATAACGCCTATTTCTTCAGGGGTGGATGTCAGGATATATGAATTTTCATGCCTTTTGAACTTGAATGCGAGCTCATTCGTAACTTTGCTTCTCTTATAACATTATATCAGATTAGTCACCGCAGTTTCATTCTTCATCCAGTGATATTCACCAAGATCTGTGTACCAGAACATCAAAAAAGGTTCCCATATGATTGCTCACCAATGATCCTCAACTGAGTTTCACTCAACTCAAGCTTTTCAGCTCTGATTGCTTTAACAAGTGAGAAAATACCTTTGAAACCACTCTGTAAATCTTCCTAGAAGTTGCAGGTGCTTTTGTCTTCTTTGTGGTTTTCTTGACATTACCTATATAATGAACACACTGTCAATAACCCTACAATATATCAATATGTACCACAATATAGAACAATATATGTTGATATGTACTATGCTTTCATCTCTATAATATATCAATATGTACTACAAATATAGAACATTGTATGTTGATATGTATTATGATTTCATCCTTAATACCAAAGTAAACTGTATGTTATCTATCAGCTATAAGATGAATAAAGTATATATATGTATTGATCTAATTTAAGAACTACAACCTAGTACATATTTGAAATATACTTATGGTTTCAACTCTAATACCAAAGTAAGATGTATGGTATGGTATCTGTAGCATATAACATGAACAAAGTATATATAAATATATATATTAATATGTACTGATTCAATTCAAAAACTAGAACAAAGTACATATCAATATGTATTAATGATGGATACTAGATCTATCTGCTATAACATGAACAAAGTATATATATATATTGATATGTACTGATCCAATTGAAGAACTAAAAACTAGAACAAAGTACATATAAAAAATCAATAGAAGCAGAAGCAAATACAAGACATGAAGATTTATTAAAAGATTAGAATCAATACCTTTTTTAACAAAAACAATAACACCTTTCTTCTTCTTATTTGATGGTGATGGAGAATGAACAACAAGAGATTTCAAATTCTTTTTTGATGGTTTTGGAAAACAACAACAACCACTTTCTTCTTCTTCTTTGTAGGTTGTGGAGAATCAACAGGAGAAACAACTTTCTTCTTCTTTTATGATGGTTTTGGAGAATCAACAAGAGTCTTCGATGGTGCTGGAGAATCAACAACATCATATTTCTTCTTACTTTTTTTTTGGTGCTGGAGATTCAGGAGTATCTTCTTCTTTTATTACTCTTTCTTTGATTGTTCTATCGATTTTTCTTTTCATTTTGTTTGATTTAGGTGTAGATCAATTCAGATCTACTTATTCTTTTGATGATATTTGATTTTGTTTTCGTTGCCTTTTGATTTCTTTTAGGTTTTGATTTTTGATTTTTCTTTCTATTTATTCTCTCTTCCTTTTGATTGTTTATTTATTTTGGTTTACGATTTTGAAATCCCTAAATTTTTGTTGGTTCGGTTTCAAGTGGTTTTAGGAACTGAAATGGATATAAAGGCTAAAAAAAATAATGGCGTACGTGTGCTTCGTGGTTCACACGTGAGTTGTGAAAGGTATGAAGGTAATCTTGTCTAGTTATAAAGATTTTGGACCTCCGGTTAAAACTATTTTCCTACTGGACCCTAGATTAAATGGGTCATGAATCTTTAAACCATTCAGTAAACCTTCCTTTCTATGATTACCTTTGGACACATGCTAGGCATGCGTGGTTATGCCACTCAATCTTACAATATATAAAGTATAAAAAATTCTTATATGTAATACCATCCTTATTAGAAATGGGCTAATCCTTCGTTTGGACTTTCGTATTAACATATACGAGTAAATGAAATAAAAATTGAATTTTACCCTGTATCAGTGTGGTTGAAATGTTTTCCCTTACAATCAAAGTATATAATTATATATAAGAGCATCTCCAATGGTGTTTGGATATGTATCATAGGTAAAGACTAATTAAAAATAATTTTATTAATATGATTCACATAAAATTTAGACATATCTTTATGTTTCATAAACAATCTCCAGTGAAATATGGATATGTATCCAGTTAACCTATTTTTATAAAGATAATTAACAAAATAATAGTTTTAAACTCTTAAAATACATGACGTGGGTATGGATAAGAGTCTCTAAAAATAGATACTCTTATCCAAACTCAGGTTGTTAAATCAGATAGATTTTTAACCATCAAACTACCATTGAAGAGATTTTTTTTAAAAAAAATCTCTAAAATCCTAGGTGGTATTAGTTTTTTAAATATATAAACTCCATTAGAAATGCTTTTATAAAAATATATATATATATATATATATATATATATATATATATATATATATATATATGTTTACGTCCTATTTTTCTTAGAATTTATTTGTATCCACATCAGTGCTACCCAGCCTGCAACTCACTCTCTCCATCATGTCTTTATAATAGAAACAAATCTAACCAAGATACTCATTTATTGGTAAATCAAAGAAATGAAAGTATGAAAAGGTGTTTATGAACACATACTTAGTGAAGATGGATTTGGAAAACTTTAATTTTAATGACAAATTTTCCTCTAGCTTAGTTGATTTTCTATTGAGTTTTAACTATATGTGGTTTCATATTGGTTTATCTTTCCCTTTAGTTATTAATGTTGTATTTGAAAAACTTATGAAATTTCATTTAAATTAAGAAATTCTAAATGAAAATTTTTAAATTTTATATTGTGATTTTATTTGTCTCATTATCACGGATAAGAAGACTTTCATATTTTGCATTTTCTCTTATATTCAATTTCCATATAATAGTAAAAATCAGTGAATGTCATGGGCATGCAAAAAGACGTCAAAAAGAGTAGCAATCACTACAATTAGAACCGATTTTAGTTAGGTTCTTGGAAACTGACACTAGTTTTTTTGGACGCTTTTCAGTCGGCCTCAGTGCTGTCACAGTCATCTAGTCGATAAGTTGGCTCACAAGAGCAACCCCGTTCCATTACATAAGTCCTGTAAATAGATATCTCAATAACTCCAATTTCCTTCATCGAAATTTTCTTATCTGCCTATCCCTAATCTCTAATTTACCTTCCCGTTGTCAATTTTTCATCCCCATCTCTCTCACAAGGTAAGCGTTTGGTGTTGATTACGTGGATATGTAGTTTCTGCATGAATTGTTTTTTTTTTCCTTAATATGATGTTGATTTTGATTTTTAATACTTAAATGTTTTCTTTTGATATTGATTTAGGCTATTATCTCAATTATATGTATTTGCGGCTCTATAATTCGGTGTTGTTGGATTTGATTGTATTGTTTTAATCTCAAGTTGGATTTGATTGTATTATTTTAATCTCAAGTTGGTTGAGTAGTCTGATTTGATAATTCGGTCTGTTTTATTTTACTGTATTTCAACTAGGGTTTCGTCTTTGATTGTCAGACTTATTGTTTTTTTTTTTAATTTGATTGAATGGTGATTATGTCAGATTCTGATCTGATTCAAAATTAGGTTACTGTTTTGTACATGTAATAATTTTTTGCGAATTAGTATGATTCTGGGATAGTTCATATGGCTTACCTGGATTGGATGATCTGTAATGGATCGTTAATTTATTGATGCTGATACAAATATTTGTGAAAACTGTTTCTAGTTAAGACCTTTACTCTTGAGTTCATCAACTCAGTGCACCCTAGAAAATACACAACTGCTAAGAGATTTTGTTGTTTCTTCTGATTTAATGATGATTATTATTAGATTCCGACTGAAGATTAGGGTTTTTGTGTGCTATGATTTGAGCACCTCGTGTAATTCTCAATGTTTATATTGACAATGCTTTGGAATCTTTTCTCCTATGCCATCAACTTAGACTTAGGTTTAAACTAATTCTCTGCATGGATTATGTAGTGTGGTTTTGGATTAAAATTTTGTTATGGATTACTTAGATTGAATGGTTATTGTTTAATACAGATGCAGATATCGTGAAAACTCTAACTGTGAAGACCATTACTCTTGAGGTCAAAGGTTCTGACATCATTGACAATGTTAAAGCCAAGATTCAGGATAAGGAAGGAATTCCCCCGAATCAACAAAGATTGATCTTTGCTGGTAAACAGCTTCAGGATGGAAGAACCCTTGCTGATTACAAAATTCAGAAAGAATCAACTCTCCATCTTGTGCTACGTCTTCGTGGTGGTATGCAGATCTTTGTTAAGACTTTGACTGGGAAGACCATCACTCTTGAGGTTGAAAGTTCTGACACTATTGACAATGTAAAAGCAAAGATTCAGGACAAGGAGGGAATTCCCCCGGACCAACAGAGATTGATTTTTGCTGGTAAACAGCTCGAAGATGATAGGACTTTAGCTGATTACAACATCCAGAAAGAGTCTACTCTCCATCTTGTCCTTCGACTTCGTGGTGGTATGCAGATTTTTGTGAAGACCCTTACTGGAAAAACCATTACCCTTGAAGTTGAAAGCTCTGATACCATTGATAATGTGAAGGCAAAAATTCAGGATAAGGAAGGAATTCCTCCAGATCAGCAGAGATTGATATTTGCGGGCAAGCAACTTGAAGATGGCCGTACACTCGCTGATTACAATATCCAGAAGGAGTCTACACTTCACTTGGTGCTGCGACTCAGGGGAGGAATGCAGATTTTTGTTAAGACATTGACTGGAAAAACTATCACTTTAGAGGTGGAGAGTTCTGACACAATCGATAATGTGAAGGCTAAGATTCAGGATAAGGAAGGGATTCCTCCAAACCAGCAGAGATTGATTTTTGCAGGGAAGCAATTGGAAGACGGAAGAACCTTAGCAGATTATAATATCCAGAAGGAATCAACACTTCACTTGGTTCTTCGTCTACGTGGTGGTATGCAGATTTTCGTTAAGACCCTTACTGGGAAGACTATCACATTGGAGGTTGAGAGTTCCGATACCATTGACAATGTGAAAGCAAAGATTCAAGATAAGGAAAGGATTTCCACCTGATCAGCAGAGGTTGATTTTTGCTGGAAAGCAATTGGAAGATGGAAGAACTCTTGCTGATTACAACATTCAGAAAGAATCCACTCTTCACCTTGTCCTGCGTCTTCGTGGTGGTGATTATTGAAAGGTTTTTGGTGCTTGCAGGTGGTCGTCAAGTATGCCAAGGAAATATGTTTTTTACTTTGTCGTCTCACTGTTTAGTCGGTTCTATTCTAGTTCTTTTATCTCTAGTCTTGAAACTATGATATGTTAAGCTGTTTTATCTTCTGTTAACACTAGGGTTTGACTTAAGGTTACGGGGAATGAATTTGTGAATTTCAAGTATATAATCTTCGGTGTGCTTTTCTTGAATGAACAGTTGCTTGGATCATTTTCTTCTTTGTTGTTTTCTGTTTTGCTTAGAGCACTATCACTCTGTCAGCCAGGCGAGAGTACATTTGTTGGGCCTGGGCAGTCTTTCCTGCAATTGTTCAAGAAGACAAGCAAAAGGCATCTGGAGTCTCGACAAGTCCTATCAGCTTCGAGGCACAGTACATTTCTTATACCATAGTTTATAGACTTGGTGCTTAAATTTACCTGAATCATGCATTTTTAGTACTAATCGACAGAAATCACTGTATCAAGTAGGGTTACTAGGGCGACTATGGTCAACTCCAGTCATCTATTTTTCCTAGCCGGGTTTGGCTTTCAATTCAGTACCGCACCTCATTCGAAACATAATAGTAATGACATTCGAAACATAATAGTAATGACTAGTTATTATGCTATGAATTAGAAAATTAATCAAGGTTACAGAACAGCTTGATCTAGAAACGGGTAATTAGTATAGCCAGAAACATAATAGTAATGACTAGTTATTATGCTATGAATTAGAAAATTAATCAAGGTTAAAGAACAGCTTGATCTAGAAACGGGTAATTAGTATAGCCAACAACTGGATCAGGTATTGCGAAAGTAGCCCTGTTGTACTTGTTGAGAGGTGCATCAAGCTCGAACCGTCTAGGTAAATCAGGATTTGCTAAAAACAAGCGTCCAAAAGCAACAAGATTAGTACGATTTTCGTTGATTGCTTTGTTACCTTCTTTCCTGTTATAACCTCCAGCAACGATGAAAGTTCTCTTAAATGCCCGTCTCATGGGTAAAAGATTGTAAGGTGTTTTTAAAACATCTTCGATGGTAATCATCCTTGGCTCAACCACATGAAGATATGCTATTTCATACTTGTTCAATGATTCAGCCATGTAAAGGCCAAGGGAATTCGGGTCTGAATCTGCTGAGTCCATGTAATTAGCGAAGGGAGAAAGTCTCATGCCAACTCTATCAGCTCCAATTTCTTTGACAACGGCTTCAACAACTTCTAGAGCGAAACGACAACGCTTTTCTATGCTCCCACCATATTCATCTGTTCTGTCATTGACTTGGTCCTTAATGAATTGATCAATAAGGTATCCATGTGCACCATGAATCTCAACTCCATTAAAACCTACATATATTGGGCACATTCCATTTTCAGTTGTGCACTGTTCATTTCTCGTTCAATATTTGCAACAAAAAGTAAAAGGTCACAATACCAGCTTCAATTGCATTTCTTGCAGCAAGTCTATAATCATTGATAACTTGTGGGATTTCATTGACACTTAATCTCCGAGGAGGTGTATAATCCCCTGAATCCGCTCGAGCATTTCCAGCTTTTACTCCCTTGTCAGTAGAGGAAATTGGAGCTTGTCCATTTGGCTGATAATCTAGTCACATTAGGAAATGAAAATGTTATCGTCATTGGAAACCTCCTTTTCTGTTTCCATGAGTTAATACCAACAATGTAATAAAGTACCATTAGACGAAACCCTCCCCGCATGCCATAGCTGGCAGAAAAATATTCCACCCTTTTCATGGACAGCTTTCACAATTGGTTTCCATGCTTCCACTTGTTCCTTGGTCCAAATTCCAGGCGTTCTAGGATACCTGCACAAAATGGTGATACATATCTGTCGTAAATTTTTCGAAAAGGCAACATCAATCTAAAATTAGTAGAACTTTCAATAGATAAAAACTAGTTAGATTGATGATTTTGTAGAAATTACCCGAGGGAAGTTACGGATATTGCAGTGGCTTCCGAAATGAGAAATCCACCATCTGTGGTTCGCTGAGAGTAGTACAAGATGGCATGTGGTTGCGGAAGGTAATCGTAAGATCTTAACCTTCCTAGTGGTGCCAATACAACCCTGTAAAGAAAGAAAAACATTAGTTATCTTTTCTTTTGGATGAATAATTGAGAAGTACACAAACAGAGAGAAGTGTTTGGCTTTAAGAAATATTTATGTCCACCTGTGAGAAAGCTGAAATTTTCCCATCTTGTATGGATTCATTAGAGGTATTCTCTCCATTGTTGTATTATAAGCTTTATCTTTTTTTTCTTTTGCTTCCATTTCTCTCTCAATACCTTATGGACTTGAGTTGCTTCTTTCTTTCAGCTCTCTATCCACTATTTATAGTCAACTGTCTGGTCAATTTTCACTTTTCAGTCATAATAACTAAACTTGCTGCCCAAACTTTCCAACAATTTGAGTATTTTGATTTTCTTCTTTTATCTTCATTTGTTTTGCATGTGCAACGTGTTTCTGGATTTCTCTTTGACCATATGCGTATGCTATACGGCTCTACTTCCCTACTCTACTTGGTTTCTTTCTGTACCAACAGTCGCAAGTAGAAGAAGATGGTGAGAGTGGAACTCGCGACCTTTTTCTTTACTTTCTTTCCCAGCTTTGTATGAAACCCGAATCCATCTAACAAGCAGTAGTCAACTAAGAATTATGTAGATTTTCAGAGATTTTTTATTTGAGAGACTCTTTCAGATTTTTTAGAAATCTAGAGATTTTAAGTGATTTTATGAAAGTGTTTTAGAGAGCCTTTGTGATTTACAGAAACCAAATAGTAGATTTTTAGGGAGTTTTTGTGATTTATAGAGACAAAAAATGTGATCATAATGGGTTTGTTTTAATCATTTGTTTAAAGAAAAATTAATTGGGGGAGCATTCCAAGAAACAACGTAGGAATTGTTGATAGCTCATGTGAGACTATTATCCAAGACATACAACCTAGTTCTAATCACTATATATAATCACCTGGTGGACTGGTTTGTCCGTTCTTCTTCATCGTGCCACATTCTACAAAGACTACTGAAAATAATACAATATATATATTGTTCATGCATGTGTTCGTATAAAATAAACCAAACTCCATGATCACCGGAAAATTTCACATGGTACTTAACAACCCAAATTTAATTAAAAATCCACGCATTTTTGATTCCTTAAGAAAAACTATGTTTTTTTTTCTAATAACTCGTCTTATAATATAGTTAAGCCAGTTATAGGTAATATATTATGGATGATTAGTATGTTAATGTAGTTGCAAAAAATGGTTTATTTAAGGATAATACGACATAGCTTAATAAATCATTAGTTTAAAAGTTCGATAGATAAAAGAAAAAAAAAGACACTTGTAAAAAAATAAATAAATCAACATTAGTTTTAAAGTCTTCCAAAATATCATATATTTTGGAGAGACTTTTGTCATACCTATTTTTGTATAAAAGTCTCTCAAAGTCTCTCAAAATTAAAAATCCATGACTTTCAAGTTGATAATCAGTAACATGAGCATTTAAAGGATTTTCTAAAAATACGTAATCAATAACAATGAGTTTTAGAGAATTTCATGAATTTAAATAAAGTCTTTATTCACTGACAACGGTGTTTAAAAAACTCTTTCAAAGTTTCTAACGACTAACATGAGATAAATCTCTAAAACTCTCTAGAATTTTCAATCCACTGACCCTGTAAGTACTTTCCAGTTTCCACTTACTTGTGAGATTCGTGCTGTGAGTTGACTTCTTGTTAAGTCTTTTCAATCAGATCAAATCATCATTGATTCAAGCTATGGCTCATCTGGTAAGTGTCTAATTGACAATTAGACTGCGTAAGTAGCTGTATTTTCTTAACAAATCTTGAGAGTTCATTATTGTTAAATCCGTTTAGGATTTTTTATGGATTCTAATCAAAGGCAGCTTCTTTAATCATGACACCCAATTAAAGTATGATTAGGTATTCAATTAGTCTTAGCAAATGAGATTAGATTGCGTTTCAAGTTCAGAAATCATTGGTTAAGCTATGGCTGGCTCCTCTGATAATTTACATGGATTTGCACTAGAACTTGGGAACTGAATGCAATTCTGATTTGAATTTTTTATAATAGTCTTTGATGTTTCAGATTGAGTTCTCAATGCGTCTGCAAACTTTTCATCTAGGTTTCATTTGCATTCATTTATAGTTGTTTGTCCACACTATTTTGTAGATTTTACATGGGTCGGGCACAAATAAAAATGTCTTGAAGGGGCGCATTACAGCAGAGTGTTGATATTGAAGTTGTCCAGAATGCCACACAGAGTCCTGAGTTTCTTAAGATGAACCCAATAGGAAAGATAACATTGTTATTATCTAGTGAGAAAACTGTACTTCTTTTCACACTTGTCTTTATTTGTGTTGCTTGTTGGTATGTAGGTTCCTGTACTGGAAACCCCCGATGGTCCAGTTTTTGAGAGTAATGCCATAGCACGATATGGTGAGACACCACTCTTCTTTAACAACTTAGGGTGATGGCTATGAGAACCTGTATGCAATTTACTATTTTCTGCTTTTACTTCAGTTGCTCGCTTGAAGGAAGACAATCCCCTCTTAGGTTCGTCCTTGATTGAATACGTAAGTCATAGGTTTTGGAGGGGCTGTTTCTCAATCTTCTTCTTTTTCGTCTTTTATGTCAGTGATAATTGATGTGCTATTCTTTCTGGTAATTGCTTGAAATAGGTTCATGTTGAGCAAGGGATTGAGTTTTCCTCACCGGAGATTGATGCTAATATTTACCGTTGGTTGTATCCCCGATTTGGTCATGCTCCATATATACCACAGGTTGGTTGAAGCTTCTTTCAGTTTTCCATTGTTCCACCTGAACCTCCTTGGCTACTTATGGGCAGATGAACTTAAACGCAACCTGTTACAAGGTTGAGGAAGCTACCATTGCTGCTCTAAAGAAAGCGTTGACTGCTCTGAACTCGTATCTTGATTTTAACACTTATCTGGTTGGACATGGTGTTACACTTGCTGTTATAATAATGACATGCAATTTGGCGATGGGGTTCCGTTATCTCATGACGAAGAGCTTTACTTCGGAGTTCCCCCACGTTGAAAGATATTGTTGGACGATGGTTAACCAACCAACTTTCTTCAAATTATTAGGCGAAGTAAAGCAGGCTGAATCTGTTCCACCAGTTCCATCTGCAAAAAATCCTACTCAGACTAATGAAGCAACAAAACCGAAGGCAGAAAGTGAACCAAAGACTGAGTCTGGCAAGCCTAGAGCAGAAGAAACCCCTGGGGAGGACGAGGCACCAAAGCCTATGGCAAAGAATCGTCTCGATTTGCTCCCCCCTAGTAAGATGATTTTGGATGAGTGGAAGAGGCTCTATTCAAATACCAAAACCAATTTCCGTGAAGTAGCTATCAAAGGTAATATCACTTCATTTTACTATTAACTTGATACCTACATTGTAATTTGCACCACCAGGATTGATGTACGAGTCCATGTCTAATCAATCCTTACTTGCTCAGGCTCCATGATTAGTTATGTAAGCTTTCAGTGAGCAGGTCATCCTCACTACAATCTACTTGAGTGTATATGGTTCTGCCCCAGTTTTGTCAAACATCTTAGCACAGTTTTTTATGCAACATATAAATTTAAACAGGGTTGATTTAATCTTAACACCCTTGTAATATCTTCATGTGTGTCTCAGCAAATACTCTAGAAGAGAAATCCTACAATATATGAATTATACACTAGTTTTGGTTGATAGCTAATCCCACATCGTCAACCAGTATTGTCTTATTAATCAAGAAGCCCTACTTGTGACTTAAATATGGCCTATATATGGTTCCTAGTTTGTGCATATATCTATTCCTGTCATTGAGTTTGCTACCGATAGCAGACCATGTAGTTGATTGTGCTGAGATATAATACGAAAGGGGTCTTCTATGCATGGTGAATAAAAAAAAAGATGCATATAGTTAGGTTGTTTTTTGTTACTGTCTTTCTCTAGAACGATTCTTCGCATATTTGGTGTTTCATTCATTTTGCAGAATTCTGGGACATGTTCGATCCAGAGGGATATTCTCTGTGGTTCTGTGATTACAAATACAATGACGAAAACACTGTCTCTTTCGTCACATTGAACAAGGTCGGTGGTTTTTTGCAACATATGGACTTAGCTCGCAAATATGCATTTGGAAAGATGCTTATCATTGGTTCAGAGGCACACCCTTCAAGGTGAAGGGATTGTGGTTGTTCCGGGGGCCTGAGATACCCCAGTTCATTATAGATGAATGGTATGATATGGAACTCTATGAGTGGACAAAGGTTGGAATTGCTGATGAAAACCAGAAGGAAAAGGTAAATCAGATGATAGAAGATCAAGAACCTTTTGTGGGAGAAGCACTGTTGGACGCCAAGTGTTTCAAGTGACGCATTGCCTTTCATATATTTTCTGGAGAAAGCTAAGGATTAAGTTCCTCTGGAATTAATTATATTTCATGGTGTTGTTTTCTGAAGTTTGTGACTCTGTCTGGTATAGTTTACCGATTTGTATGTCTGTTGTATAGTAGGCTTCATTGGTAGTTTAGTATTGTGTAGTTTTTTGGTTTGTCCTGGAGCTAAGTCGTCGTTTTTTTCCACTCGTCTGTAATGATAATTTTGAAAAAATTGTTATGAATTTTATTAAAGGTTGTAACGGCATACATTTCTGTTACAGGTTATATATAGAGAAAAACCAGTAGTGTTGAAAGAAACAGATATAGATGTTGTACAAGTCAACAGAAGTCAAGTCAAAGGAATTGACCGATAAGCTAAGACACCCCCTCAAACTGATATAGGCAGACAATCAACTGATCAGTTTGAGCAAAAACACTAAAACATAAAACAAAGACTAACACTACTAAACACAAAACTAAGACATGGTAACAGAAGTAGAATCAACAGCACTTGTAGAAGTAGAGCCAAGCAGGTAACAGAAGTAGAATCAGCAGCACTTGTAAAAGTAGAGCCAAGCAGCTGCATAGGAAGCTTAGAAAACATATGATAGTATAGTCCTTTGGTGAATAAATAAGTCAATTGATCCTCACTAGCAACACGAAGAACCTGTAAAATCCATACTCCACTTATTATCTTACAACGTAGTAATGCACCTTTATATGCTTTGTCCTGACATGGAAAACATGATTAGAAGTCAAGAAAAATCTCACTTGTATTATCACAATACATAGAACCTCCATATATAGATACTCCTTATATTAATAACCTCTACATATTAATAAAACATCATGGCCCAACTTGGGCCAGTTAATTATAAATAGTAATAACCTTCGCAATTTAATATTAATATTTTTTTCCATATCCGCATTAAGAAATTTTCCTCCAAATACTAACAATCAATATTATATTAAAAATATAGATCTTGTTACACTAAAATTTATGATTAAATAAAATACTTATCTATAGTTGTTTGAGAAAAATAAGTAATTTTTTTGGAATTATAAAAATGTATATACATCACTTAAATACAACTACAAATACATTAAACATACATTGAACTTAAAATTTTACATATTTTGTGTGTACTCTCTATATTAATAACCTCCGAATATTAATAATTTTGTGAATTCCCAAGAGTATTAATATAGAGAGGTTTTACTGTATATAAAAGAGCAGAATTCTACAGTGGAACATGTAACTCATTCAACAAATAAGAAACTCGTTATAACTCAGTTGCAACTGTTGTTAAACATTTGTATTCTGCTTTTGCAGAAGATTCAGAGACTATATGATGCTTTTTACAAGACCAAGCAATGATAGACCACATAACCAGAAGTTGACCATCTAGTGTCAGGGCAATCAGCCCAATCTAAGTTTGTAAAAGCCTTGAGATATTGCAAATCACCACCTCTAAGACTTATCCCCGAACTAATACTTCCTTTCAAATATCTAAGGATTCTTTTAACCATAAGCATGTGTAAGTCAGTGGGAGCTGCATGGACTAAGATACATATGTTTCACCAAAACAAATATCAGGGCTTATTAATGTCAAAAAAATATGTTAGCTGAGGAAAAAATGCTGGAGTGTAAACTTTGTACTACACCTGTTGCTAAGGCTACTAGAGCTTCTGTTCATAATGGAAAATTACTTGTTGATTCAACCTTAGATAACAGATTTATTCTAAGACAAGAACAAAGCTTCTGAATGTCTCGCAGCTTCAATACCAAGAAAATAACTCAATTCACCTAACTCCTTCATTCAGAACTCAACATTTAAAAACTTAACAAGTCTAACCATTAAGCATGAAGAACTACCAGTTAATAAAATATCATCGACATACAGCAACAACACAAGCATACCAGAACCATGATGAAGTATAAACATTGAGTGATCACGGGGTTGACTTGAGAAAACCATAAAAAAGAAGAAAATAACTAAATCTTTGAAACCATGACCTTGGTGCTTGTTTCAAGCCATTTAAACTTTTATTCAAGTGACAAACATAAGAAGGATACTCTGGATGAATGAAGCCTTGAGGCTATGCGATATGAACATCTTCATCTAAATAACGGTACAAAAATGTATTTGACACATCTAGTAGTCTAACCGACCAATTTTTAGCAACAACCAAACTAAGAACAATTTTGATAGTTGGAAACTTAACATGACTAAATTTTTCATTAATATAATCCCATCCTCCAATTGATTAAATCCATGAACCACTAATCTAAGTGTGTATCTTTCTACAGAGCCACCTTCCTTAAAGTTGACCATGTACACCCACTTGCAACCCAAAATGTTCATCCAAGGCTCTGAAGAAACATATTCCCAAGTATCATTTCCAACAAGAGCATAATACCCATTCCTCATCGAAGTAACCCAATGAGGAATAGCTGATGCAGACTTGTAAATCTTACAATCATAAGTACTAGTCCATAAAGTGGTAAAAACAACAGGAATATGCTGTTTAACAACAAAATGAGAAACATGATACGGAAAAAGTTTTGGTTTGGACACACCACTTTGAGATCTAGTGATACTAGTAGTTGGGACAAGATCAACAATATAATGCATTTTAGAAACAACAAAAATTGGATTAATAGAATTAAAAACAGGCGAGACAACATAATTTGGACTAGAAAAAAGAATATTGACTCTGAACTTGAGAACTAAAAATTGTATTCATCAAAGATAACATGCCTAAAGATTTGGGTATTTTTATAATTTAGATTATAATACTTTTAGCCTTTGTGTAAATGACTATAACCAATGAGAATACACTTAACTAGGGATGTACATGGTTCTAAGTAAATGGAGAGACCGTACTGAACCAAACCGGTTAGGAAAGAACTGAACCAAACCATTTATTAATGGTTTTGGTTTTGGTTTAGAAAAGGTATAAACCGGTATTATTGGTTCGGTTTTGGTTTAGTATAAAACCGAACTGAAAAAACGATGGTTGAACCGTTAATGTGAGTCGTAAATATAATTCCTAAAATCTAATCTACACCGTCCAATCAAACACATAAAATCGTTGTTTCCCTCATCCAAAACATATTCTTCACTTCTTATTCTTCATAGAAATAGTAGTAGCAGTCGTAAGGCCCGTAAAACCAACTAAATTGAAGATTCCCAATCAACACAAACTTATTTGTAAACTGTTTTCTAGCTTTTAGAGTTTGAGTTTATATTTGGGTTTAATTTTGATTGTGAATTAATAAAATTGTTAGTTGATAAATTTCAAGGGTTATGATTTGGGTTTGTACTGTTCTTTATGATTGGTATTGTTTCGATTGTATGATAATTAATTGGTATTGTTTTGATTGTAATTCGGTTATGATTTTGCTTAGAAAATACTATTTGTGGGTAATTAGTATTGTCCCGTTTCAAATATTATGTTCATTTGATGGAGGTTTGATACCCCACTGATAAGTGCATATTTTACATATTTAGAGTGTCAATTTTATGCATTTATTTGCTAGATTTTATGTGAATTATTGTATGTTACGTTTTTTTTGTTTATTTATCTTTTATTAGGTGGAATCGTCCAGAAGAACTAAATTAGCACTTAATTGTGCAAGGAAATAAGTGATACAAAGGAATAAAGACTCAAGACCATTTGAAACTTATCCAAATCCAGGATTTCTTGTCACCATCGTATAGAGAATTGAATTACGAAGCCAAAGGAAAAAAAAAGTGGTCATTCCGATTTCGTATGAGAAAGTTATAAGCAAAACAATAACTAAGGTCAAATAGGTCATTTCCATGGAAAAATCGTTTATAAAAGCACCGGTTCAATTACTCAGGGATGCCATTTCTCAAATATTACTAAGAGCAACATTTATTTCTCTCGGGGCACCTTTATCTTCCTATTTGGGTTTCGGCTAAAAGTTCAGTTTGTTAAGACCGAGCTTGGTACTGCCGTGAATAGTGGATTAGGGTTAGGAGAGTGGCTGCTGGCTAAGAAGATGGTTGGATTCGAGAACACGGTTTGGTTGGCAGTCACTAGTACAAATTTGGGCTTACGTGACAGTTCAAAGTCCTTAATCATGACAGTTCACGAATTAACTGTCACAAAAGAATAAGC
>JAJJMC010019566.1:111469-151988 GCA_023531435.1 Papaver californicum
TTTTCTTAATTATTTTTATGGGCTTTAAGAAACCCATCTCCATGTCTAGCTAATTAATTTGTAACTAGGGTTCTATGTTGAAACCACTTTTAGTACAAGACTAATTAAATTGAATTATTAAGTAATAGACCATTATGATTTGAATAGATTAATTCCATGATTTTGTTTATTGATTTAAATCTAAATTAGTTGTCGTTTCACTGGTTCTGTACAATACAGTAACCTATGCGCAGAATCAATAGGATAATAAATATGTTTGTCTACTTTTTAGATATTCCATGTTTTGGTTAAATCTTTAGATGGGGTATGCTTTTTAGAGCCGGATATTATTTGTGAACCTACAATTAGCTTCGTATTATTTTCTCGCTAACGCAAATAGATGGTGTATGCTTCAGACTAGGGCTTTTGATGCGCCATGCTTAGGGCGTCCCAGTGATATTTGTGACTCTAATATATATAATAGGTATAGAACGAACAATAAATAAATATTCATGAATTATGTTTCATTTCAGTAATTAAATAGAAATAGTGGTGGATACTGAAAAACCCTGGTTACTGACTCTCCCATTAGATTTATTTTTATTAGTTTAGTTAGTTTTATTATTTTATTCATTAATCTAAAAATCCAAAAATATTGTTTCTGGTTAGATGATTAGAGATATTAATTGCAGTATTTCCCCGCTCTCTGTGGGTTCGACCCGTACTTGTCGTTGTCTACTAGTTAGACGTCGTGCGATTGCGGTTATTATATTGGGTAATTCCAAATCACATCAATCACCAGCTCTAATGCTCTGGAAATAAGATTCAGGCTTAATTTAGAACCTAAAAAGGGGATGATAAGATTATCAAACTTCTCACCAAATTAGATGAACTAATCAACAGGGTTATACTAAGGTTATCATCCCCTTTTTTCGTTCGTATTAAAACCCTTAATTTTGTTTTTTTTATCTTCATGTTTTCTTTCCCTAATTTTTTTGGTTCAAATTTTTCAATGTTAACCTAATATATTCTTTCTAATTTTTGTAATGACGTCAGTACGACAGAGAAGTGTAAGAATTAGAGTTCTGATATGATTAGAAATGTTGGGTTGAAATCAGATTCAAAGGTGGAATTGGATTTCTACCTGTTTGAAAGAAAAACTTATGAAGCTGCTGTGAAAGTAACTGATTCAGGGGTGGGTACCAGAAGCTTTAGGTTTGTTATAAGTTTTAGCTTTTTGAATGCAGTGACCTTAGTTTTTGTGATCGATTTTCTTGTTTTATATTTTAGTTATTTGTTCATCCTGAATCTCCCTCTTTGGTACTTTTTCTATTTGTTTTTCTAGGTCAGATGGTTAGTTACACCAACTCTAGATTTTTTTTCACTTTTATGAATAATTTTTTTTTGTTCACTAGGGTTTTGGTTACAACTTTTTCTTATCTACTGTGTATTATTTTTCTGTAGTTTTCCTTGAATGATTTTTTTTTTTATGCATGATTAATTTTTGATTGGGTGGTGGTGTTGCAGGCAGAAGTCCCAAGGGTTTGTTCTGGTGGATGGAAATTTTGTTGTAGAGGTTGGCTTCAGGTGTTGGCCGTGATACTTTTCTTGTATCTGTTGGTGGTAGTTTGATGGTGAAGCTGGTGGTTCTGCACTTGTTGGTGTTACGGGTGGCCGTTGGTGTTCCTCTTAGTAGATATGGTGATAGTGGTTGGACCTTCTCTTGTTGGTGTTGGACTATTGCTGCAGGAGGTGATGGTGGTTGGTTTACTAAGGATTGATTGGAAGCTGATGCGCTTTGTTGGGTGTTTTGCGCTGTTTCCATGGTAGGTTTTTCACATGTAAATTGTACGTTAAGGATCATAATTGCTAAAATAGTGTTTCTCTAGTTTTGGTAACTAACTTCTCATTCAACCATTGCTGTGTTTTTGGAATTTTTGTTTACAGGTACTTGTGTAAATTCTTCTACAAATGGTGGAGTTTAGAGATTCCAAGACTGTAACGTTGACAATCAAAAAAATGGTTGGACAAAGAGCATTTTTGTGTTGCTGCTGCTGAGAATAGTTTATTAATAGGTGTTTTGAATAATTGTTAACTCATGTTTTTTCTCTTCAAAATCTCTGGTATATATAAGGGAATTTTGATGTTTGATGAAGGTTTATACTAGCGTTGATATCTTTACTGTATATATTACCAATTGATTATCCAAGCAAGCTAATTACCTAGACTGATTTTGCAGAGTGGAAACACAAGCCTTGCAGTATGGAAATGTACGTAAGGGGATGAAAAAGGCGCCATGATTCCTAATATTATTCTTGGTTGGTGTGTTAGTTTTTGTTAATTTTCTATATGCAGTTGATGTCTTATTATTGCCTCTTTTAATTTTTAATCATTGGGTTTATAATGATGTGTTACGCACAGGAAAGGAGTGCGACACTCTTGGACTAAACGCTTTACCACTACCTAACCATCCATGACCCAATGTTCATTTACTAAGCCGATATGGTCATTCGAAAATGGGGAAATTTTGATAGATACTTGCATGGATTTCATTTATATGATAACAAAGACATTTTAAAACCACAAATATACCTTTTTTTCTTCTACCATTTTGTTTAGCTTGCTTTTCCTTGTAACCTCATGCATTTCCTTAGAACTTTTAGTTGCTTTCTGATATTCATGTTCTAATAAAAAAAATGATATGGCATGTCCACTTTGGCTTCTGCGTTATGTGGGCAGCTAATGTGTTCCTTATAGCATTTCCAAAATTATGTAATAAATATAACGGTTATATATTAAGCATACTTGTATACTAGCCTGACATTGTATTGTTTGCGTTGAGTCAGGATTTTGTTGTATGAAAACCAAAGTATGTAATGCTTGTAGGAGAAATTAATTTGAAGCTCAAGTAAAATTACTTAGTATGTGAATATTTGGATTGGGCACAACTGAACCACACTCTATATGTAATATGGTAATGACTTTGTCTATCCTATATAGTAGAAATAATTTCACAGTTTGACACACAAAAAGAAAGAATAAAGTTAGACACACTGTATCATTCTTGATCATTGTGGCGTTGTGAAGCGTATTCTTTGTAGTTAACTCTTTTGTCTTTGTGTAGGTTGTAATTGGTATAGATGTGGTTGATTCAGATTTTTTATGCTGAGTATGACAAGACCTATGAATGAATATCAAGGGGAAGTAAGAATTAGCCCTCAAAAAATCTCATTTTTATCAGCATAAACATATTTGTAGGTTTATGAGGCATGTTGTTGTAGTTGTCTCCAAATGTCATTTAAGTGCGCTTTATAAGCAAACATTGGCTATTTCACCAACTAGTAAATCTTTAGCTAACCTGCAAAACACAATAATTTTTCAGGTACAAAAAATTTATAATATTTGTAATATGATAAACCTACTTGATTTGCCATTACAACCCTTTTTATGTTCGCGTATAGTAATTAATATGATTGGCACAATGTTAAAATGTCGTTCTCTTATTCATTTAATGATAATTTGTGCGGTTATATATTTAGCAGAGACTCCACATAATGGAAATATTCTACATGGAGAACCACGAACTTCCACGGTATGTAAATGACAATTTGTGATATTGTCATACTGAGTTTAGTCGATGAGGATGTATATAACCAATAATTTTAATTTTGGATAATGCCCAAGGATATGAGTTTTGTTGTGTCTAATCCTTGGAACCAGAAACTGAGGAAAAGCCACAGAGATCTCTTTATGAGAAGCAACAGGTATGGAGTACCAATTATGATGATCTTTTCATTTTGATACGTTAAGTCTTCCTCATTGTACTTAATTTTCTTTTGATGACTCATTCAAAATGAATTAGTTTGGAAAACAAACACATATTCACGCTTGGATTAATATTCCAACCTTATGCACAGGTCCAGGATAATAATAATACTCTATCCTATTGGTTGTCTAATTCATCCACATTATTATTGGTTCCCCAACGTAACTTAAAGAAAGGGGTGTTCCTAGCATCATTCCGTGAAGGCGAAGAACAACAGCTTCTTCTCTTTTCGGCAGGATGTCTTAAGTAAAGACGGCACGCTTTATCTATATATGATCCCTCTTCATTTTTCATATATATATAATGATTGGTACTTGATTGGTTAGTTGAGTGATTGTATGTACTTTTCTATATGTCTTTATTTATTGTTGAATATTGATGCAGAAATGGTGGTATGATAGTGCTGGGTCTGTGAAAGAAATTCAATCTAAGTTGTTTTTGTGATTCAATTCAGGTAAGAGTCGTAAGACTTTCATTTATTTATTTCATATCAAAATGTAACCCGTATATTCATTTCTTTATTCCATATTCAAATGTAACTTATACAATCCGAGAAATTGCAACCTATCTATTCTAAGCCCCATTTTAGTATTGTTTATATACTTATATATGTGTAAAGCATTCAATTATAAGAGTAATTATTGATGTATTGTACCCAACTTACGAAAGCCTGTATTTCTTCTTTTTTGTAGTTGATGATGACCAGAGTAGCGGTCCTTGTAGTTGATAAACTTGGGCTAAAATCTTTACTGTTTGGCGGTGTCAACGGCATTGTAAGTTCCTTCATACTACTTTCTTTCAATGCATGAGCTCCTACTAAATGCCAATGACTTGAGACTTGAAATTTATGGTTAGCCTTTAATTACTTAAATGTTTGGAAAATATCACGGATGATGTAGTTTCTGCACCTTTTTCATTATTAGGTTGACAACCCTTTAGGTCTTTTCCTTCTATATGATGTATGTTGCTTAAACATAATTAATGATCTTTTCCTTCTATATCTGCATACTATGTTTAATTTGTATCTCGGTGGGTGTGGGTGCTGCTGGCAACTACAACTTCATTTTTGAATGATTTACCTACCAATTCTTTACGCACTAAACTTTGATAGCACATACCAAATTTTGGTGTTCTCTTCAATATGGGATTCTCCCTATGACATATTTTAAAGGACTTGAGTAAATATATATTAGAGGATGTTAGTGATCAATCGAGTTAGTCATAGGGGGACAACAAGATAAAGAAATTGACAAAATCATGCAAAGGTCAATTACATTTCTCTTTTCATACTAATTTTTTATTGTCATTCAGTATCTTCATATTTACTTAAACTTATTGTCATCCAGGGTTGTGGAAGGATGCCTTAAAAAAGGACATTCGAATGGTTCTACTGTATTTTGTTTTCCACAAGGATGCGTAGTACAGTAATGGTAAGTACACTTTTTGAGTTTTTTTTGTTTTCCTTCTGATTTTTATCTTCTTAATTAGTTGTTGATTTTAGAACTTTGGTGTGTTTTTTGAAGGCTTTACATAAATGGGTTTTTTGCAAATGAAAAAATGAAAATGCCTTTTGCCAGAACTTGATATGTTTGTTATACCTCAAATGCAATATTGATGTGGTTGATTTATTGTGAAAATTGCCCCTACTGGACTTCGATACCTATTAGTTTCTTGTGGTGAATGAGTAGTGCTGGTGGTGGGTTACAGAGTTGGTGCATGTGGTTTGTTGTTGGTGAATGGGTGGTGCTTCTGAGTGCTTGGTTTGGTGGGTGTTGTTTTTGGGGAGTGAGTGAATGAAATTAATTAATGGTACTTATTTTAAGAAAATGAAATTTTCATTTTTGGTTAGTTACTTCAAACAGTACTTATTTTGTATTCTTTTTGCAGAGGAAGTCCGAGTACAATGAAGGAGAAATTATGGAAGTACGAAGAGAATGGGTAAACCACGTGCTGCCGTTATTGGTGACATGAATTGGCAGGAGTAGATTGGGGACATGAATTGGCAGGAGTATATTTCGATCAACACTTCGGAAAATGGATGTGGTTTCCAACTTCACTGTTAATTTCTTTTAGTTAGTACTAAGATTACTTTCATATCAAGTCTTTTGAATTATGTAGTACATTCACTTCTAGTTAACTTATTTTGTTTGAACTTAATAGTTCCGTACTAGCTATTTGTTAAACAGTTTATTGAGTAATCTAATGACAATTGTAATAAAAGATAAATTATCTTTCCATAATTATCTCGATATTAATATCTGACTGAGCATGTCACCGCCAACTGTATCATGAACTAGCTGGCTACAAATTAGCCGTCACATAATAGGATTAATGATAACAATTGTCTACAAAGTTGAATGTTCTATGACAGTTTTATTTAGAAAATATATCTAATATTTGCCAACAATGAAAGGTTTATAAAGAAACTGGTATTTTAGTATAAGAAATTGAGTTACTGATGACAGTTTTCTTTAAAATATGTTACAATAATTTGTCAATAATGAGAGGTTTATGAAGAAACTGTCATCTTAGTCTAAGAAGTTAAGTTTTTAATGATAGTTTTCTTAAAAAAATGTTATAGTAATTTGTCAATAATGAGAGGTTTATGAAGAAACTGTCATCTTAGTCTAAGAAGTTAAGTTTTTAATGACAGTTTTCTTAAGAAAATGTTACGGTAAGTAGTAACAATGACAGGGTTATGGAGAAACTGTCACCTTAGTAAAAGAAATTAAGTACCAATGACAGTTTTATTTAGAAAATGTTATTGTATGTTGTCAACAACGACAGGTTTATGAAAAAACTGATACTGATAGTCATGATTCCGTAACAGTTTTTTATAGACCCTTTCGTAACAGAGGCTTTAATGACAGTGCAATTATTTTTCAAAACTGTCACATAAATGTTTTGGTGGCAGTTTTTAACTGTCACATAAGCTCAAATTTGTACTAGTGAGTGAAGCTTTGTTGGTTGGTTCACGGCAATGTATTGGTGGATGGTGAATTGATCTGTGATGATCATAACAGTGATGATCATGCCGTTAAATGATGATATTTTATGAGAAGCATCGATGGGTCTGTGATGAGAGTTCGAGTTGGCAGTGATGGAAGATGGTGGTAGCTACTACTCGCGATGATTGGCATATAAGAATGGAGGAACAAAGCTCGAATGATGATGGCTTAAGTTACGACATTGAAGATAATACAAAGTTTAATGGAGCTGTGTTTATGATAAGATTTCTCTGTGATTGATGGAGCTCGAGGCTGGAAGGTTGGAGTTGTGCTCTTCATTGCATGAACAACGAGAAGAAAATAAAAAGATAGAAATAAAGAAATAATTGATGGTGGCTGGGTTCGAGTCTGTGGTAGTTGATGGTTGTGAAGATGAGTTTTCAATTGCAGCAGCGACGACAGCGGTGATGGCTCTGGTGGATTGAGTTGAAACCGAGAGGCTTATGGAATGAGAGCGAGAAGGAGAAAGTGGCAGTTGAAGATGGAGCTCGCGGTTAGAACTGTTGGGAAGAGTTTGAGTTTGAGTCGGAACTAAGTTCTTGATCGAGAATTCACCTAAGATGGATTTGCTTGTTGGCAATAGTTTGAGAAATATTGGGTACTGGTTTCCTTATCTAAATCTGAAAGAGCATAGAGAATTATTCTCACGCAGAATTGGGTATTCGTTGCAAATAAGAGCATCGAGTTGGATGTACGAACAAGTCCTAACAAGACACATCAGCATATAAAATCCCCACTAAAATATTAGCCAACCAGGAGCTGTGTACACGGTTTTAAGATACTACGCGTCACACTATAGCAGCTGCACTTAATTTCTCAACCGACTAAGAGTCCTTATCAATCAAAGATTTTCCTATGCAAGATTTAGTTCTTTGGCTATATATAGCCTTGAGTTGCCGCACAAAACACATAAACCACACAGAAAAAATACAGAAAAAAAAGAGACAGAGGTTGGAGACGAGTGCAATACTGGAGGGAGCAGACTTCAGCTGAGATGACTCTTTCGGTTTGTAATTTTAGTTTTATTTTCTTATTTTCTTTTATTTAATTATTAGATACCTATTATTTACATCTAGATAATTTCTTAATTGATTGAGGATGATTTCCTAATTCTAAATATAATTTAAAATATTTATAAAAACCTATTTTGAGTTCTTCACATAATTATGGTTTGTTTTTAGAAAAATTAATGTTAAGATTATATATAAAATTTTTTAGGTGGCCAACTGAATTGTTTTGTTAATTGATCTAAAGCTAGTAAGAGTCGGGGTATCCGTAATTGTATCATAACATCTTACACAAGTAGAAAACGTGAGACCTTGCAGAGGTATTCTGTGGAGCAATCACATGTAAAAACAACACTAGAAGTGGATCGAGCATACTGAGTTTAACTACTAGGATCAAACCTAAAGTCACAAACCCTAAAGCATTCGATTGAATTACACCTTCTAAGCGAACCTCAAGGTGGTTCTGCCGAATAGAATCTGGAGACTAAACGTACCTATTGACCTGTGATATAAGGAATTTTGGGGATAGCTAAGCGTACTTGTTATCTTACCTTTGGTGAAAATTTTTGATTTATAATAAATAGGTGGATACACTAATTTAATGAACATTTAGTAACAAATAAGGATTCCTTGATCATATTTCTCTTCATTGATTTCAACCCAATTATTTTAAATTATTTTTCTACTTATTTTATTTTAAAACATAAAATAAAACCCCTTTGTATGACATTAAACAACTGAAACACCTTGCTCTTCGTGGGAACGAAATTTATTTACTACTATATTATTTATTAGTGAAGTAGAAGATAAGTGAAATAATTTATACTTATACGACACACATCACCCACTTAATCTTGTGGTTTGTATGATTTGATTGAATTGTGGTTGAGGTTGTATGGTATGCTGTATGATGCGTCGGAAAACCGACTTTGTTTTACCGCAAGTGCACAGTGTCGAAAGATGTAGACAAGAGCAAATACGGTTCGTTCCCACGAGGAGTTTTAATTAAAATATTTTTTTTATGTTTTTTTTTTATAAAAAATTTAATTAACTAATGAATTAAGATTATTTAATAAAGTTTTAAAAACAATAAGAGGAAAATGTTAAGGTTCCGGGAATCCGTTGTAGGTCAGGGTTTAATTGTGTTCGTCATATAGGGTCTCAATTTCTAAAAGAATTATTTGTTCTCAACCTAAAGTCGAATTTCGAAGTACTAAATATACGGGGCATAAAAAGTCAAAGAATATTCATAAAACGATTTATTACGAGGTTTCAACGAGTCCTTCTACTAATCAAATAATGAACTATACGTGGCATAGAACATGAAAAATCATCGAGACGGTAAAACGTTGAGAGAGAGACAAATTGATAATATTTAGTTCATATAGTTAAAAAAAAAATAGTTTCGAAACACAAATTAAAATCATCTCTACAAGTTCATCCTTTCGCCCTAACAAAGAGAATTATCCCAACATGGCTTTCTCAAAATCCATAAAAATTAATTAAGAAAAATAAACTAACCCTTTAATCCTGTTCGAAAGTGTCCGGGCAGGTCTGTATATTCGGGAGCTTGAATCGTCGGAATTCTCCTGTATGCTTTCTACGTCAAAGGCTATTCTCTATAGTATCTTCTATGTATACCTTTATGTATTCTCTGTGTAGGTATCCCTTGTATCAGGCGTGAGGAGTGTGTGTTTTTTCTACAGCTCTATTTATAGAGGTTGGGTAACCACTATTTTTAGAATCCTAATTGGTTTAGGAAATACACACCACTGATCACTATTCCGTGTATAACACGGTTATATTCTTTCTAACTCTTTTCTTTCGATTCTTTCTCAACAAGAAAACAACTCCGGTTGTACCCATCTTAGCTTCCAAGAACCACCATCATCACTTGAGTCCAACTAACTACTCAGCACCATCTCATCAGCTCCTCTACCAACAACATCGAAGCCATCAGTGTTCCATTTAAACTCAATTCTTTTCCATGCCTTGCCACTCAAGTCTCGAACTCATCACAACATAACCATCATCAAGTTTCTGATCATTACCGAGCATCACTGACTTCCATTCACTCAACTGCCAAGCTCGAGCTCCATCAACAGAACCATCAACTCGATTTTTTCTAAACCACTCTCACTGATGTTCCATCACAAACTCCTCCATCATTCACCATTGTTGCCAACAACATCCCAGTACAGACTCGAGATTCTCTTCATTCATTATCTTTCTTGCTGACATAATCATCACTACAACTGAGAACCACAGTTCACGAGTAACAGCTCCACCTCTCACAGATTCACTGCCTCTTTTTCAACTGTAAACAGTTAGATCACCCTAACCTGCCAAAAACCATTACTCACCATCTCTTCTCTGTTCTTTCGGCTCAACTGCCACTACTCGAGCTCATCTCCACAGCCAACATCTGCCATTACTTCCATCGACTCCATCAATCCAAGAAAACCCGTTAAACCTTACAAGCCGAATTCACCACCAATCGATTCATACCATATCTGCCTCATCATCACAGCACTCGAATCACCAGTTCACGAGCATCAGCTCCCTTTCAACTGCCATGTACTATTCTCTTATTACTGTGAATCTCTCTTGCTGCCAAACTCCATCAATCACCGTAGCATAACCATCACATCTCACTGCCATCACCGATGATCATCATCACAGCGCCATGATCAATCACAACAAGATCATCACAGCTCTGCTCGTGGAGAAGAAGTAGTGGCCCTAATCAATCAAGCCGGTGCCTTTGGTAATATTCAAAAACTTGGCAGCCCTGAACGGAATGGCTGGTGCCATTAACATACCCAATCAACTGTCAGTCTCACGAAAATGACAGTTGAAGTAATACTGGCTACCCCTTAACCTACAACTGGGTGTAAATATCCGGTCACTTTGAAATGACCATTTTGCCCTTTATTCTTGTTTCGCTCATAACTTTCTCATATGAAGTCAGAATGACCTCGTTCTTTCGCCGTTGGATTCGTAATCAAATTTTCTACAAGATGGATGGTAGAAATCCTGTAATGGACTGAGCTTTACTGGGTATTTGGCAATTCTTCTCTTGTAAAGCTGAATTTCGCTTGTTTCAGAGACGTAACCTAATAAAACGCACAAACTAGAAAAGTAATAATAAAACACGGTAGTTCACACAAAATCTAGCAAATAAGAATAAGGAAATGATACTTAAAATGTATAAATTATGCACTTATCACTGTAATTGATAGACACATTTTTGTGTCTAAATTGCACTCGATTATCTATTTTGATAGTGTTCGTTTTTGTACTTATTATGGTTGTTTATCTTTGTAGGTATTTTTGAGAAATAAACAATTGTGAAAAAATCGGCTCGAAAAGTTGTTAAAGGCACCCGGGAAGAAGTGATCAAGGCACCCACACTTTGGATTGGGGGCACCTCCCTTTTGAATTTGAAAAACCGATTTTGGCGGGAAATTGGAATCTTACGTGAAGAAAACTCTTCTTGATTCTGTGTGCGTGTTTTTAGTGAGTTGGGATGAATCTAAACCACCCAAGTGAAGTTAATCAACCAGAATATCACCAACATATGTCAAGTTAGCGTTTCAGCTGGAAAAATCTCCACACAGGGATGAATCAAGCCGGAAACAGAGTTGTATTCTGTTTGGGATTTGCATGTTAGTTTGAGAGGGATTTAGACTTGTTCTTTGGGTCCTTATCGTTTCACAAAACCTATTAGGGTTTACTAACCCTATATATAGCTAAGAGAGTCAAAGAAAAGGGGGGGAGAAGCCACAGAGAATCGTCGAAAAGTTGACAGAAAAACCAAGTTTTCTGCTGTTGCGAAGAAGAAGAAGAACACGAAGAACAAAAGGCGCCCAGAACTGTCATTGATTCTGTCGCTGATACTGTCGTAGCCTTAGCTGCTTCAGCTGTTCTTTTTCCACTGCATATACAGTCCGTCTTTCTTTCCTGTTCTCTTTTCCTTCTTCTGTAACGCTGAACCACATCGTCTGTAACGCTTATAAGCGTATCCAAACTTCTGTGTTACGTCTTTTTAACCATTGTAAGCACTTTTTGAGCAATGAAAGACTATTTCGAGTGTGTTTCCGTTACAATGAGCTAATCACCATCACTGGGGTGACGGAGGAAGCCTTTCTTCCAATAATTAAGTGGTATGTCTATTTTATCTATATTTTCTTTATAATTCTTTTATTATTAATTGCTTGATTAAAATTTAAAAAATGGTTTTTCTTAAATAGTTGTGTTCTCTTTTGATGAGTCATGCTGGGTTGACTTCTTTTGATGTCTCATGCTTAGGATTTACAATTATTCTTTCAAAAACCTATCTTTGGCATATTTAGATTAAACTGAGCATAGAATTGTTAGGCGTATCACAGAAGTATTGGTGAATGGTGGAATTACCATAGTTTTCTTCCATCTATTTTTAAAATCAAATCTGTTTAATCTTATTTATTTTTAGTAATTAAAAATTAGGTCTAGAAATTAAATCTTCACAAGTCCGAGAATCGAATCTATTTTACCACTATATTAAAATCATATCAATTTTTGGCGCCGCTGCCGGGGAGCGGTTGTGGAATATTGTAATTAGTATTTTTGATTTTCTAATCGTAGTTTAGGTTTTATTTTTATTTTGTATATATTTTTATTTTATTTTTAGGATTTTAGTTCTTTTTTACTAGTTTTGTGTCTTAGAATTTTATTTCAGGTACATTTGGGGTTGCTCCTGGTCGTCTAGCTCAACAAAATTCGTCTGCTGCAAAATATTTACGGGTTTCTGGATTTGTGAATAATACATAGAACGATTTGGACATGTTGGACGCTCATTACCCTAAATTGTGAATGTTGATACGAGGTACTAGTACTGCTTTTCGAAGTGGGAAAATACTTAGTTGAGTTCTTTGAACTCTTCCGTTCCAATTATAAGGGTAGGAGCAATTATTTATTTTTATTTTATTTTATTTTGTATATATGAAGTCTGTTTGTATGATTGCTTCTAGCACCAATAGTGTTAATGATCCATTAGAGGCTTGCTTGGCCCATTTTGGAGCCTACTATGATGAGGATACGCATTTAGAAGAAGTTAATGCGTTGTTAGATTCTGTACCCGTTTTGGATTATGGAAAATGGCAACATAAACCTGGTAATGATGTATGTGTTAATTCCGATGAAACTTTATTTAAGTTTAATGACTTAGAATTTGTTTCTAAACCCTAGACTTCTTAAAGTTACCTAATTTAGGGTTAGAATTATGTGCTTCAAAAGTTTTGTTGGATCACTTTGCATCCAAATACCCAGAGGACTTGCCTATTCCTGACACTATGCATGAACCAATCATTACTTCCCCAATATTATCCCCATATTTTGTTCTTTACGCACTTCCCAGTGTAGTAAAAACTAGGTTTGGGGGTAATCCTCTATTTTCGATAGTTTCAGTGTCGCCGTGTTGCCATGATATAATTGTGAAACTGTCATTTGCAAATATTGTATTTTGGGTTGACCCCCAAATTTCCAGGTCATTAGTGTATGGGGATTCTTTCTGTAAATATCCAGTAGGTAGATTTTTATTTTCTTTTAGGCTTTTTTATTTATTTTTATTTTTGGTGTTCTTTGTTATTCTATCGTTTGATGTGTGGACAGAGAGTACTGCTTTTCTTGCGTCAATCAGGTGAGACGTTCCAATCCCTTCTCTCTAATTTACATGTGTTTCTCGTATTTATATTTATTGCATACCATTCTAGGTTGCACAGTTTGAAACACTGAGGACAATGTTAAATTTAGGTTTGGGGGTAGAGTTTCCGAAAATTGATGCCAATAAAGAAACTCCGAAATTTAGAAACATGTGAATTATTCAGGATGACACTAACCACTCTAGGTAGATGGAATCATAGCTCTTATCTATAGGAATTGGTGTGCCCATCTAAATGGTCTATTCATTTCTGAATGCACTCAGGTGTTAGAGATAACATGATAATCATTGAACAAGCATATCTCAGAATCATCATAATCATATCACTTTCTATTTTTATTTTTGCAATTTTATGTTTCTCTAAGTGATTTGGTGGGGCCTAGTATCAAATTGTTATCGCCACCAGGATGAAATAGAGTTGTTATTTTGAAAAAAAAAAAAAAAAAAATAGTGATAGCAATATGTGTGTGTTTCCCCTGTCTCCGTCGCCTAAGCAAGCGTGGAATGCAGGATCCATGGGAACTATCATTTAGTAAAAAAAAGAAAAAAAAAATAAAAAAAATAAAAAATAATAAAAAATAATAATAAAATAGGATTCATCCTGGTACTGACCTTCAGACAGATATGGGAAACACCGTTCACCTTAGTCAACATATGCACCATTCATTACTTCTATTTTCATCTTCTAATCTATCCATGTGTTTGAATTCGATTGATTTCGAGCAATGTGAATTTTATCCAGCTTTGGATGTTCAATGATTATTTGAGTAGGGTTGCATTTTTATACGAATTTTATTACGATGAGTACAAACTAGTGTACAGTAATTGGATTCATACAGGGTAATGATTCTTATAGTCGCAGAATTTAGTATGCCAACTAAATAGCATGTTTAGTATCTATCCTTAATCGTTCACAGGTAGCTAAAATTTGGAGTAAGGTTTTGTGGGTAAACCTCTTGTAAACCCTCACGAGACTATAACTCGTCCACTAAGGCCACTTAGGGGTTTAAAGGCTTATTACATATGCTAAATGTAGTCGCGATTCCTGCGAAAATGAGTTAGGATTTTATTTTATTTTTAGATTAATTTTGCTCGAGGACTAGCAAAATATAGGTTTGGGGGTATTTGATAGGCACTTAATTTATACATTTTTACCGTCTAATTTATATTGTTAGTACTTATGATTATATTAATTTAATATTTTATTGTTAATAGGTGGTTCACATCAATTCCAAGGTTACAAATTAAAAATCGACTAAATTGGTGGAATTAAATGGTACGTATGGTGCTGTTGGTTAGGAGTTCTCACGCTGGCTAGTATTGACGTGATGACTAAAAAGGAATGAAAGAAAAACATAGAGGAAATAGGCGTAACATGTGGGACTGTTTGATGGGTGAGTTCCATTAATTCATGTGGATTGAGAAAAGGCTGTGGCAGGTGGGATGATGGCTGAAAAGAAGAAAAGCTATGTGATTTTTGGAGTACGGCTGGTACGGTAGGAGCACATGGGAGAGAGAGCTAGGCTATGAGCCTTTTACGTGAAAGTCTGGATGGGAGGTTTTCTGTATTGGCTAGGGTCCAAAGTATACAGTCAGGTGGAGTTGTTGGTCGTAGCTTGTTTGGCTAGGTAGTACGGTTTGGAGAAGAGGCTAAGTGTTGTATAGGCTAGACAAGCTATAAATTACTGTTGGGTGGCAGGTTTTCTTTGACTGGGCTAGAGGTTTGTTAGGCCAGCTAGGTCTAGCTTTGGATCTTGATTGAGGTAATCATACGGTCAGGAAAGAAGAGAGTAAAGGAAGCTATAAAAGGAAAGCTAAAGTTCTGTTTTTGGAGGGAGCTGGGAGGTTTTATACAGGAGGCGGAGTTCTGGGACGTTTGAGTTCGTCTGTTTTGGGAGACGAGTGGATGATACAGGAGGTGGAAGCGGCTGACGACGTTAGAGAAGTATACATAAGCAGAAATCAAAAGGGTTCCTCTATACTCTTCCTAATTATTTTTATGGGTTTTAAGAAACCATTCTCCATGTTCTAATTAATTTGTAACTAGGGTTAATGTTGAAACCACTTACAGTTTTAGATCAATTAAATAAAATATTTGATACAGACCATTATGATTTGAATAGATTAATTCCATGATTTTGATTTATTGAATTTCATTAAACAATTGTGACATCTTTTGATGGTACATGTTTGGCCTAGGTTTTTGATGTTCCATGCTTCTGGTATACAGTTGTTATTTTGAAAATCTACTTGTTGCAAATATATTTGTCTACTTATTTGATATTTCATTCTTGGGTTAAATCCTTTGATGAGGTATGCTTAGAATAGTCATGTATTGTTTGTGGACCTATTATTAGTTTCGTACAATTTTCTCGCTAACGCAATTTTATGGTGTATGCTTGAGACTAGGGCTTTTTGATGCACCATGTTTAGGGCGTCCCAGTGATATTTGCAACTCTAAATATTCATGAGTTATGTTTCACTTTAGTAATTAAACAGAAATAGTGGTGGATACTGAAAACCATGGTTACCGACTCTCCCGTTAGATTTATTTTTATTAGTTTAGTTTGTTTTCTTATTTTATTCGTAATTCTAAAAATCCCAAAAATATCATTCTTGATTAGTTGATTAGAGATATTAATTGCAGTATTTTCCCGCTCTCTGTGGGCTCGACCCGTATTTGCTGTTGTCTACTAGTTAGACGCCGTGCGATTGCGGTTATTTATAGATGGTAATCTGAAATCCTATCAGTAATTTCAGTTTGTATCGCTAATCTTGCATACCATGTAGAAGTATTTGAATTGTAATTAGTTTCTTAACTAAATCAGTTGTATTATTATGTGCAAACAAATGGTCCCCTACCGGGCATCCAAATTTCGCACTTAAACGACGACTTAATAATTTCAACATTAAGTTTAAGATATTCTTTGCATATCTCAGAATCACTAGTTAAATAGCATATATTTGGATAAACATCTTGCTTCTGATATATGCAAATATTGTGGATTTCATTATCTTCATGTATGCAAACATCTTGTCTCCCTTGATTGAATATCAGATGAGTTCTTGGATGGTGATATAGTTGTTTGATGAGCATCCACGATTTGTTTTGGTTAGGGTGCTATGAAGGAAGTATAGTATATGAGAAAAAAAATTCCCAATGGCTTATATGATCCTCATGCAATGGTATTTGAAGTTTGTATAATCGTCCTCCAATGATGTTCTGAATGCATTTTGTTGGCGTAGTAGTAATTTATATGACAAATTTTCTTTGAAATGTAATAGACTGTCAGTTACTTGAATGTAACTAAAAAAATTCAATAAATTTTCACTGTCAGTTACTTGTATAATATATTTTCGCTGTTGTTGTATTGTCAGTTATTTGCCGACATAATTCCGGTCTTCCAAAATTGACAGTTTTAAATCAAAATGAATCAGTTTGGTTACGAAACGATTTGGAAACAATTTGACGGTTTCGGTTTTGGTTTAGGAGAAAACCAAACCGAACCACCGGTACAGCCATACCTCTTACTAGAAGAACTTCTTAAAAGCCCTTCCAAGAGTAACTTTTCAAAAAAACTTCTACTTCCAAACATAGCACCAATCACTCTACAATTTCCTAAGAATATATCCTGTCCGTTGGTTCACCTTCCGCTGATCTATAACTCTCCACAGCCACCCTTCCGATCGAAAGCCCTAAACACACTCTCTCTCTTGAGGATCTAGGGTTTAACGAAGAAAACTCTCTCTCAGGTAAATATCCCTAAAATCATTGACCAGAATTTATATCAGGGTTAAATTTATTCTTCTTGTTCGAGTTATATAATTGTTTTATTACGTGATCTGATTCTAGTTTCTTTCTTTTCAATCAGATCTATTGTCGAAGTAAGACATTATCGTCGCGATGGCTCCTTTGGTAAGATTTCTAAATATTCATATTTCTCTACCAGTTGTTTATTTGAGTTTTGAATATATGTAGTTCGGATTTTCTTAACTTAGTGATTAGTCTTGGGGTTAGATTCTATAATTGTATAGAGAATCTTATGGTTTATCATAATTGAAGAGTAAAGAGATTGATCTTTATGTTACTAGATTAATAGTAGACAAAAATAATCTGGGGAAAGACTTATTCGTTCAAAATTTGATTTGGTTGAATGGATGTGCAATTTAGAGCTACCTACAGGTATGAAAACTGATAGACCTAACTTGGAGAATGGAGACAATTTTGATTCGATTTCTTTTAGTCATTCAATGTTTCTTATACATGATTTGAGGACTAAATTTTATCATCATTATTATCATGATTGTTAATTTGTTATCTCCAAACTTTTCATCTAGCTTATTTGTCTATTTGTTTATAGTTTTTCTGTTCGTACTATTGTGTTGTAGATGTTATATGGGCCGCTTCCAAACAAGAATGCCTTTAAGGCACTCATTGCTGCAGAATACAGTGGTGTTGATGTTGAAGTGGTCAAGGATTTTGAATGGGGTGTCACTAACAAGAGTCCTGAGTTTCTTAAGATGAACCCAATCGGAAAGGTACATTCTTGTAGTTAAGAGAGAAAACTGTAGCTTAATTTTATTGTGCTTCTTCTGATGTGTGTTTGCTTGTCGTATGCAGATTCCTGTTCTTGAAACGCCAGATGGACCTGTTTTCGAGAGTAATGCCATAGCACGTTATGGTGAGGCTCCACTCTTATTTAAACACCTTAGGGGTGATTGTTTTGCAATCTTGTATGCAACTTATTATTTTATTTTATTTTCTTCAGTTGCTCGTTTGAAGGAAGGCAACCCTCTCCTTGGTTCGTCCTTGATTGATTATGTAAGACATTTTTTTTGTTTTTCTTGCTTATTCTTTCTTCTCTTTTATTTATTTTCTGTTTTCCTTTGATGATTGATATGCTATTGATTCAGTTTATTGTTTAAAACAGGGGCATATTGAGCAATGGATTGATTTTTCGTCTTTGGAGGTCGATTCTAATTTATCGCGTTGGTTATATCCGCGATTGGGTTATACTTCATTTGTACCACAGGTTGGTTGAAATTCGTTCAGTTTTCACTTGTTTCAGTTAAATCTTGTCTGCTCCTTATTGTCTGGATTAAGTTATATGCAAATTTTATTTCCTGTTACAAGGTTGAGGAAGCTGCCATCGCTGGCCTAAAGAGAGCATTAACTGCTCTGAACTCATATCTTGCTTCAAACACTTATCTGGTCGGACACTGTGTCACACTTGCTGACATAATCATGACATGCAACTTGTCTATGGGTTGGAGTGTTGTCTTGACCAAAAGCTTTACCAAGGAGTTCCCCCATGTTGAAAGATACTTTTGGACCATGGTTAACCAACCAAATGTTGCAAAATTGAAGGGCGAGGTGAAGCAGGCAGAATCTGTTCCACCAGTTCAATCTGCAAAGGTTCCTGCTCAGCCTAAAGAAGCTGCGAAGCCCAAGGCAAAATGTGAACCAAAGGAGTCTAGCAAGCCTAAAGCAGAAGAAGTCCCTGAGCAGGATGAGGCACCAAAGCCTAAGGCAAAGAATCCTCTGGATTCGCTCCCCCCTAGTACGATGATATTGGATGAGTGGAAGAGACTCTATTCGAACACCAAAACTAATTTCCGTGAGGTAGCTATTAAAGGTAATGTCGGTTCATTTAACAATCAGATTGGTATTTACAATATATTTTGCACTACCAGGATTAGATGCGACTCTTCACGAACATCTAATTTTTACTTGCTCAGTTTACATTCTTTCACAAGTAAGAATGTATAAATCTTAAATCAGTGACTCTTAGGGTGCTGCACTGAATGGAAAGATCATCAGAACATCCCTGATCATCCCCATACTAGCCTCAGGAAAAAACTTGATTAAAAGTCGTGCAATCTAAGAACTATTCATGGATGCTTAGTTGATAAGTAATATCCTTAGAAATCACCATAGTGTGATAGCCAACCAGTTTCCTCGTATTAATCAAGAACCCCTGAATTTCTTGTTTTAAATTTCATCTATTTTTATCGAACTTTATACATGTGCCTATTTCTGTCTCTCAACTTGCTGATGTAGTTGATTTGAGTTGATGTCTCTTTAAAAGGGGGCATCTCTGCATTGTAGACATATTAGAACAAGCTTATTAGAATATTGATTATGGTTCCTCAGCTATGGTGTTTAAATTAATTTTCAGGGTTTTGGGACATGTACGATCCAGAAGGTTACTCTCTATGGTTCTGCGACTACAAATACAATGACGAGAACCAAGTCTCTTTCGTCACATTGAACAAGGTCGGTGGTTTTCTGCAACGTATGGATTTAGCTCGTAAGTATGCATTTGGAAAGATGCTTATCATTGGTACAGAGGCACCTTACAACGTGAAGGGGTTGTGGTTGTTCCGTGGGAAAGAGATACCCCAGTTTGTAATGGATGAATGCTACGATATGGAACTCTATGAGTGGACAAAGGTTGATATCTCTGATGAAAACCAGAAGGAAAGGGTGAATCAAATGATAGAAGATCAAGAACCTTTCGAGGGAGAAGCACTGTTGGACGCCAAGTGTTTCAAGTGATGACCCTTTGATAATATTTCTGCATGACTTGAGAATATTTTATCTTTTTGCAAAACCATTTATTCTTAATTTCCAGGGTAGAAATTGGGTTGGGTTATATGTTTTTGAAATGGAAAGAGTAGACGACAATTTTCCAGTGGGATCATTTAGTGTGGTAGCTCTTGCAAAACTATTTCCATGATATTTTGATACAAGGCAATATATCTATTTTGGTGATGAATTGTGTTATTGTGTTTATTTATGCTCCGGAGGTTTGGTGTTGCAGAACAGTAAGATTTCAGGCAATAAGAAATATTTTTCAGGGATATTTTACATGGTTGATATCCTTAGTGCATTGATCTAATGAGTGAGTCTTGTTATCGAGACACATTTGTCTTACTTTGCGATGCTATGAAGTTATTTGCTTTGATTAAAGGGAAAAATATGGTTTAGTCCAAAATCCCATCCAAATATTATCCATTTAACTACAATAGAGCTTTGATAAATTAATTACTTCGTTAAAATAATAAATTTTTCTGGTCCCAACAAGGATTAGATAGGTTAAATTTTAACTCAATATGTACATATTGATGAATCAAAAGAAAAAAAAAACAAGTTTAGGAAACTTACTAATCTTGTGAAATCAATTTGAGAATTAAGGCATTTGAAGAAAAAAAATCGCAGTCGATGTTGGTACTTGTGGTGGTGGGAAGATATATTGGTGGTGTTTATTGTGGTGGTGTCGATGGTGATGGAAATGGTGTTTGGTGTGGTGGAGATGGAGGTTGGAAGATATGATGTTGGTGTTTGTTGTGGTGGTGTTGGCCTATGACGGCGAATGGAGAAATTCTATTGGTGGTAGACGGAGAAACTCTGATGCTGGTGGAGATGGTGGAGGAAGAAATGCTTTAGATGAAATTAGGGTCGATACTTTCCAATTTTTGTGAGTAACAGATGGGAGTATAATGGTTTGTGTGAAAATGACTTAGTATCCGTCCGTTTCATCAAGTCCACCATTTTACCCATCCAATAGCACGTGGATATTTTTTTTGGACATATATCCTATAATAAAAAAAATAAATAAACACTTTAACTACGGAGTTTTAAACTTTACGATATATAATAATATCTCTGTTTCAAGAAAATGGTTACTATTATTTTTTTATTTTAGTCTATTTTTAGATTAAAATGAAAAAGTGATAGTAACTCTTTTCTTGAAACGGAGGGAGTATAAAAATTAACACATCACAATGTTACACTTTGAAATCACACTTTGAAGTCATCGGTTAAAACCCTTGGATGTAGATAATAAAAACATGAAGCGTGAAACAAAATATTGTTGTATACCGATGATTTCATGATTGTGCGAAAAATATGCAACTATCTACGAGGGTCGCGGGCAATCAGTGGTTGAAATACAAATTTATTAGTGACAATTTATATCTACAAGAAAATGTTACATATGATCCTGGTGGCAATTTTTTTTATAATAAAGGTTTACGTATATGATTATAAAGGTGATAAGAGGTCGTTTAATTTTTTTTTTAAAGGAAGTAAATTTATTAATTTCAATAAATTTAGATCAAATACATCATAGATGAAAAAAATGAATAAATACATACATCGTGTATCACAAGAACATTGTAATACAATACATGTATAAAAAATATGATTATCACATAAAAAAATGATGATATTGAGGGGATGGCATCTGAGTTCTAATTCTACCACTTGAACTTGTCTTTTTCTTCTTCTTGTTTAATAAGATTAAAATCTTCCATAAAATAAGAGTAATATGCACAGTAAATCATCATCACGATCAAAGTAGGTAACCAAAGTTCTTCTTAAAAACGTTGATCCATACCATGCCGGAATAAATCGTCTTCAATAATCCATTTGAACTGATTGTTGAAATCGATATAAACGCCCTTCAGGATATTCCAAAGACTATAATAAATCGTTGTAAAAGCGTATCAAAACATCATATGACATACAATTGCCATAAAGATATTATCTATTGAAAACAAAAAAAAACAAACCCTAATTTTGCAAAAAAATACGATTTTTATTTATTTATACATAATGTAATAATAATGCTATCTGTAGTCAATATCGGATTTCGGTTCGTACCGGTCGAGAGCAATACACTGGTACACTTTTGTATCGGAGATATTTCGGTTCCAAATATCGGTAAATATCGGTTCACATATTTTATACCTATAATTATTATATCAAACGTTTTTTCTATATGAGATTTATTAAGATATAAAACTAGTACTTATTTTTCTAAAATACCATAAAAAACATGAGTAACAATTGAAAACCCTAGAACAATGATAAGGAAACTCGTTTATTTTTTTTATTTTTTTTTAAATTAAAAACCCTAATTTCGACCGAACCGGTCCATTTCGACCATTTCAGTTAAACCGTATCGATCAACATCGGCCGATATTTTCAGGCGAAAACCGTTCTACCGGTATAGGCTATTTCGTATCAGATAAGGGCCGCGATAAAACCGACGATATTTCAACCATACCGGCTAAAATTAACTACAGTACAAAAGATATAAAATCTCATATCGCTCAATTTTATTTTTACATTGTCTTTAACTTTTTAGTGTCATTAGGATTTGCATCAATCTTATAACATCAATAGACTCTCAAGGTTTTGTGAGTTCTTCGTATCAATATATATTACGAGGTTTCTGCCTCCTTTCTAAAAAAAAAATATCAAACAAGTTATAAAACGGTAATTTAAAAAAAAAAGAAAAAAAAAGTTATAAAACGTTTTTAAATTGAAACTAGCTAGGCATAGTTAATTATAACACTCCTTATATCTACATCATTTAATAATAATAATAATAATATATATCTACACCACATATACGATATATTTCGTGAAGTCTGTATTAGTTTGCAACTTTGATCCATTAACAATAAAATTTCAATTATACCATCACATATATATTTTCCTAAACAAAACATATACTCCCTCTGTTTCAGAAAAAAATTACTTTTCCTATTTGCACAATTGTTAAGGCAAGATGAGAGAGAATAACTTTTATAATTTATTTTTAAATTTACCCTAACAAAAAATTTAATACTACATATATCTTTATAATGAGAATAATAACATTTTTTAAAATAAAAGGGTAGTTTTGAAAATTTGTTATGTTAAAAATAAAAATAACTCTTTTGTTGGAACAAAAATTTAAAGAGAAAGTAACTCTTTTCCTGAAACGGAGGGAGTATATTATAAAAAACAACAACCTATTTTAACCAAAACTCATATTCAAGTGGGTCTACTGATCTTACTTGTTCCTATCTCCCTCCGTCAATACGAATAATCTATAAACATGGTTATACTTATGCAATTCTCGTATTATATTTTTTTTGAGGAACCCAAATAAAAACTAATTGGAATCTAATTTCTTTGGCGAAATGAATTATTCATCGGCCTTGTTTGGTAAAAATTATGATTATCATCTATAATTATAGATAATCATAAATTAAAAAATAATTATGTTATTAATCATTTTTTCAATAAATTTTAACTAACATATTTTTGGGATAATTGATTATCTTAGAAATATGCCCTCGAAGAGGAGAGGAAATAATGATAATCTAAGAATTTTTATTTAGTCCACTATTGTTTTCTTGTCTCTCTTGATAGTTTAGAGAAAATAAGGAAAACATCTAATTCATTTTTTTTTTTTTTAAATAATTTATTATGATAATTTTTATAAACAACTTTTTTCTACTTATGGAAATAATGAGTTTTTTCAATTATGATTAAAATAATCAGTTATTATAAATTTTAACAAACACATATATAATGAATTATGGGCTGGATAATTGATTATGAGTTCATAATCCATTATAATAATGGTTATCAAACAACCCTATTGTGTACTATAATCTTATAAAAATTAGCGTATTTCGTTTCTAGCCACTTTATTATTTACCGGATTGAATTCTAACCACTAGTACCACTATCAGAATGTACTTTATTATTAACCGGATTGAAGTCTAACCACTAGTTACTGCTATCAGAATGTACTAACATATTGTTGGGGGATTTTGTATCCCAAAAAAAATATATTATTTTATACTATCCCTTTTAAAATTGATAATAGGTAAAACCAATGTAGGCAATATCGGATTTCGGTCTGTATCTATCGAGAGCGATACAGTGGTACACCGTTGTATCGGGGATATTTCGGTTCCAAATATCGGCGAAATATCGTTTCACACATTTTATACCTATAATTTTATAAAAAAAAATACTAGTTCACATTTTATAACTATAAATAAATTTTAACACGTTATATCAAACGTTTTTCATAAAGTTTAGAAATAAAAACAAGTACTCATCCAAAGTATATAGATCCATACAAAGTTTAAACTGGAAACACAAGAAACACAAGAACAACTTCACCGTCTACTTTGTATCTCTTATTCTCAGTTTTCTTATTTTATCATATGTTATCAACACACTTTACACTGAGCTTTGGAACCACTTTCAAGAAGCAACACACTAAAAAACAGTTGGTGTTATAAAATAATTTTCGATATTTTTCAAATCACTTATCCATTGGATGGGTGCCTTGATAGTCCTTTGATAAAACAAATCGTTGAGAAATGATTCTCATTTTTCTCTTTCTTCTTTTTCATTTTTTTCTTCTTCTCACGTGTTCTTGAGCTTTCGGAGAATTGAGAGTTGAAATCAAGGATTTGATGATCGAGAGATGGAGAAAAGATTAAGGAAATATCGTTGATGGTGGTATTGAAGTTGGTTGTACATGAGAAGAAAGAGAAATGTTAAATTGAAAAAAATAGGAGTTAGGGTTTCTATGAGCTGAAGAATGATTATGAAACTGAAGTAATTAAGGATGGGTTTTGAGTATATAAGATGAAGAAGAAGATGGTGATGCTAATTTGAAGATTTAATTACAGAAGAACATGAATTGAGAAAATTGTAAATTAGGGTTTCAGATTAAATTTGAGAATGAAAGAAATTAAGAAGGGGAATTAAGTATTTGATAGATGAAGAAGCATGGGTTATGGTTTAATTGAAGTTATAGAGCTGATTTGATGATGAATTCAAGAATTAGGGTTCTTGAGAAATTAGGGTTCTTGGTTAAGAATTTAATTGATTTCAGAAATTGAAATAGGGTTCAATTAAAAAGATATGAATTTAGATTTGAGATGGGTTTGGTTGATTTAAGAATGATATTCCGAGCTTGAATTGAAGAAGAGAAAATTTGAGGATTTATTTAGGGTTTTCTGAAATTCAATTAGGGAAGAAATTGATGGTGATGCTGAAGTTCAATTTAATCTCAAAAAGTTGAGAAAACGTAATTGTCTTTCTTAATGAACTTAGTAAAGTTATTTATTTCCTTTACTGAGTTTATGAGATTGCTAATAAACTATGATTTGAGATGGATGTGTTGAGTTTTGAATGAAGTGAAGTTTAGATGAATTATTATTACACTTGGAATGATGCAGGATTTGAGTTTTAGAGTTGGTATTGATATAAATTACAGGGGAAAGGAAGAGAGGGTAGTTATGAGTATCAATCAATAAAGCAAAATGGAACTAAAACTCTTACCAGATCCAAACGAGTCTTGCAATTGAACTGAAGTTGAAACGATGGAGATGAAGAGAGAAACATGAAGAGAGATACCTCGATGGAGAAATGAAGACTGAAGAGAAAAACTAGAGTTTATTTCTCTCTAACGAATCTAGATTGTTGGATGTAAAAAAAATTCTAATCTAACGGACAGAAACAAATATCGAAAATATCGGGAAAAATAGATTTTTGTACATTTCGACCGATATTTTCGGTGAAATATCGTTCCACCTGCATGGCATGATTCGTTTCAGTTTAACCCCAAAATCCAAAATTTCGGACCGCTTAGGCCGAAATTAACTACATTGGGTAAAACCTTCTTTAACATGATCTCTCGTGAATGCCCAGTTAGCTGACTCAAAAATAAAGTACACGTGGTAAAGACAAAATTATTTTTGGTGAACTACCTAAGATACCCTCATACGTTTTATACTTTCCACCCGTTTCAGCCAAACCGATGCTTAGAGAGAGACGTCGTTCTTTCTCTTTGACTAAAAAGAGAAGTAAATTTATTCCTTTTTTGGGCCGCCATTAAACCTGCAACCAAATAGCTTTTAGATATGAATCCAGAGGAAAGAAATAAAACTAACGATTAAATACCCAAAAACCATACCTAAGGAATTAGTACTTCTGAACAATATCACCAAAACTATTGTGAATGATGTACCGATCCTTAATCGTCGGAAATCAAATCTAAAAACTTAGAACCTACTTTGCTATTTCCTGCAGAATTACTACAGAACCAAAAAATAAGAAAAGAAGGTGTTTCCACAATAAAAAACAAAAAACACCCAGATCCAATATCATCTAAGTAGCTTCAATTAGACATCAAATTTCCTAAATAATCATACGCTAACTAAACCCTTGAAATCGCACTTAATCAACTAATAATGTCCATGTGAGCCTCTTTTTGGAACTCCACGAACATAAATGAAGGAAATTGAATACAAGAACTTGATGAGGATCAATTCTTCATGTAAGCCAATTCTTATAGTAAGTTAGACAACTGCTAGGTACCAGAATCTAGTTTTTCATTATAAACCCTTCTAATCTCATCATCTCCATCATTTTCTCTTATCATGAGCCAAATCCAATGTACATAAACCATTAATCATCGATTCAAATGTTGGTCGGAAATGTAAGGTTAATTCGTGTCGGAGATGCAAAAGGAGGAAAAAAAAAACTAATCAATTTGAAACACGATTACAGTGCTCGATCATGGTATTGTTGCCGGAGATGTAAGGTTAATTCTTTCTGGACTTTCTACGAACAGGTTGTATGTCTCTCAACTGGTGTTCTCTCTTTACAGTTCGATTTTTTCCTGCCAAATTCGAGTTCCTGCAAACCCAAGTTTCCTCGTACTACAAAAACTCTCATAAATTCAATATCCCAGTCATTCAAGACCTAAAAACCAACAAAAAAAATACATCACCTCTTCACTGTTTTACCGGCGAGAAACATCACTAAAAACCAAAAGAAAACTGGTTTCCTTCATTGATTCTCACTGATATTTCAAGTTTGAAACAAACCCAATTTCTTTCTAAACCTTTACAACTTCTAAATCTTCTCTTAATCCACTCTATTCATCATCAAATTGATGGCAGGAACATCCCTTCCCAAGTTGTTTTCTCGCGCTCAAACTTTCTAATTAACTTGTTTGCTGCCATCGATTTTTTACCATGTATTACTCGTATTAAATGTTATGTGAAAGTTCTTAGCTATTAAAACTGTTTTATGTAGATATGAAGAAGACTTCGTTGCAGAGATGTTGAACGAAAACGGAGGCGGAGATGAAGATGAAGATGAAGATGAAGAGAATCTCAACACGTGTATAGTTTTCTTTTTAATTTAAAGGGTATTTTTGAGTTTTCAAAATATAATATTTTATAATTATATACACGTGAATCGAACGTGGTCACTTAACTGGACAGTAGTCACTGCACATCCACAATAAAAGAGGTTTTATTTATTATTAATTTTAAAAAATAATACTCGTTACGTTTCACAAAAATATTACTATTATTTTTTTATTTTAACCTAAAAATAAATTAAAATAAAAAAATAATAATAACATTTTTATTGAAACGAAGATAGTATAAAATAATTATTTATTTTGGAGTTGAACATAAAATTTTCTATATTATTTTTCTAAAATATAATAAATAAAAAATTTAGTTTTCTTAACCTTTTAGTTGACAATTGAGCGCTATACTAAAATTACACAATATATAGATAGTAATGAGTGAAAAAAATGTGGTACGCTGCTCGAATATTTTTAATCTATTGACATCAAAATCAACCATGAACGGCATCGATATGAGTTTAACTATGCCGATAGACCTCTAACATAATATATTATTATAGAGTATTCCTTAAAAATAAGAATAACGATTTAAATCCCGAACGAAAACGAGGTGTTTTAGAAATGTCAACTATGTCAAAAAGAATTGGCACTTGGTGTCCTGATTGCGATTTCCACCAACTCCTTTTTTGTACGTCATTTACTTTTCTTGTATGCAACATGCAAGCATATGAGCAGCCAAATTGTCGTTCTGGCTTTCATACAAAATTACCGATCGTTGTCTGAACTCCAACTTATGCTCGGTACATCCTACGTATACTAGGCATATGCTTTTATTACTACAAGTAGAAAGCGTGAGATCTACTTGATTGCGACTGTCATTTACCGAAGCTGTAAACGGGTCTATTTGACAGTGTTGGCATAAAAATAGGACAAAAGATTCAAACTTTTGGAGCAGTGGGGCTGCTGAGTTCGCAACCTTCGACCAAGTCAGGAAGATACTAACAAATAGTCGACCATACAAGTTGGTTGATGTCACTTTGAGCAAAGCATGATGGGGAAACTTAAGTCTGAGTTGGCAAGCTCATCTAGTCCATTGGTTGACTTTTTTAAGAATTCTAACGGCATAAGGGATCCACAATCACACGACTATACCCATCGATCAAAGATAAAAAAATTTGATCTTTGATCTGGGTCAAAAACAACGATGAATGATCAGGCGAGGTCGTAGAGTACGTTTGGGGGTAAGCGAAGTACCAGTATATCGCTTGGAAAGACGGACGAGATACTAACAGTTCGCCTGGTACAAGCGAGATTGTGGACTACCGCCTGCAAAACAAACATACAGGCGAAATCCCAACACCTCGCCCACTCCCCAAGCGATATCTCAGTATCTCGCTTGTACAAGCGAAGTTCCAAAATCTCGTCTATGAATTGTGCGAAGAAATCGTGTGAAAAATGATCCGGGCGAGATGCTGGAGTACCGCTTGCATAGAGGCGAGAGACTAGAGTTTCGCCTACTGAGCGTGCGAAGCATTTGTATGGGGAAATAGACGGGCGATACGCTAGATTCCCACTGTGATGTAGGCGAGATTCCAAGCTCTCGCCTGTCTATTTCACCGTTTTAAAACCCTAAATTTCTCATTTTTTTGTTTCATCTTCTGCTCGCCTCCTATTGCCTTCATGTACTCCTAGCCGAAACCCTCACACACCCCCATTTTGCCAACTAATCGATCATTTGACGAAAACCCAAAGCTTCGTTTCCCATTTTCATACTTCGCTCAAACATATTCCAAGCGAAATCAAGGTATATCTTCTGCAAACAAAAATTGAATTTAATTATTTTAATTTGATATGCAATTTAGATGATTTTGTAGTTAAATTGGTTGTATATGTTGTTTAATTACCATATTATAAACCCATTATTGAATTATGAATTTGTGTTCTCATTATAAAATTGGGAATTTATTTAGGGTTTTTGTGCATGTTATCAATTAGGTTTCAAAATTTGTTCCCTTTGTTAAATTGAACATACAATACGAAATTGTTGTAGCTTAATTTTAGTGGGTTTGTGTTTAATTTTTGGTTGAATGTAGTATGTTGTGTAGAAATCAAAGGAATTAATTTTGATTTAATTTAAAAACAAATGTGTATAGAAGTATTTGCAATTGGGTAATTTGAATGAGATTGGTTATAATTAGTGAGATTGTTGTTTTTTGATAATGATGTATGTATTTTTTGAATGTTTGATATATAATTATTTGTACAAATGTATATGGAAATAGACAATTACATACATTTTTAGTATGTTTTTAATTTAATTTTAATTTTTTATGCATTGTGGTGATTTACTGAATATATTGACATATGTTCTATTATTTGTTTGGCCAGATGTCTAGCAATGTTCTTTCTAGATGGGTTGGAAGAAAGAAGAAAACCAAAAAAGCCAAAATCGCAGAGGATTCTGAACCTGAATATATGGTCCCCGAATCGGTAGACGCTCCGGGGTTGGAACACTATACCGTTGTCGAAGATACGGAGGAACACGTTTCGACAAATATTACGTATTCTTCCGACGCCAACTTCAGGTTTGACCATCGTGGTTCTCTTAAATCAGTTTTACAGGTGTACCATAGAATTACTAAGGAGTCGTCTAGGGTCAAATATATAATAGAAAGGGGAGGTTGGGGCAGATTACTATCCCTACCTGTAGTAGATTCCTCCCACGCTCTTATTGATTATATTGTCGAGCGGTTTTGGGATACGACAAATACATTTCACTTCTCTTTTGGGGAGCTTGGGTTCACTCCCCTCGATTAGGTTATGTTGACCGGACTTAGTATTGGTGTCGGGAGATCTGTTCCTTATGAGCCAGCTAGGTACAAATTTGAATATGTCCGTGATAATATATTTCCTGAACTGAAAGATAATGCGGTATGCAAAAGAGAAGGTCTTCCGCAACAGTGGGTTTCAGATGCAATAACTCTCAAATTTTTGACCACCTATTTTGATAAAGATACTTTGAACGCGGCGAACGATGATAGTGGTCTTGCTGATAGAGTAGCGCGGGCCTTCTATATGTATGTTCTGGGAATTTTTTTTCCCAAATGCAAAAACGTACATTGATGCAGGATGGTTGGCTGCATTTGATAATCTAAATGAAGTTGATCAGTACGACTGGGGTGGCCCTGCATTTTCAAAATTGTATTCGGGTCTCGCCACAGCTTCTAGGGGCCAAAAATCAGTGTCCGGGCCTTTCCAAATTTTGGAGGTAATTTATTTAACGCTATTCATATTTCTTTTTCTTAAAATTTGGTTACTATGTTGTTAAAAATCCAATGAATATATTTATGTTGTAGTTTTGGGGATACGAATATCTGGGGATATGTCGTCCAAATAACCCTACGGCTCAAAGTGAAAATAAATGGCCAACATGTCTTAGGTGGTTGGCCAGCCGGAGGAAGGGTGTTGACATAGTTCGAACAAGGACTGACCTCAACCAGTTATCCGTAGAGTGTGTGACGTGGCAACCATGGCTGAATACAGTTAACTATCTACCCGAAGAAATTGGCCGCAAAGCTATAGAACTTTCTGGAAAAAGGGTTACATTCACCTGGCTTGGCACCGTGATTTTTCATGTCATTTACTCAGAATGCGTTTTTTTAAAACTCGCACTTTTGTGAAATGCTTGGTATTTATTTATTCTCATTTTCTTGTATAAAGCATAATATGTATCTCGGAGATCGTTGTTGGAGGAAGAACAACCCAACATGGGGTATTCCTGCAAACCCCCCAAGTACCATTTCCAACTTCGTCGACGACGAGATTGAGGACATGACAGCCAGATCTCAGGTTAATGCTAGTGAATACGTACGTGTCGTGGAGTACGTTGTTTATTATGAATATTGGCGACATGTTACCAATCTTCACAAATATGTCACGCAAGTTGATTGGGAGGTTGAAACGTATGGCTATGCGGGTGACCGTATCAAACACAACATCCCACGGCGTCGTGAACATGTACCCATTCCTCCACCCCAACAACTACCATATGTAAGTTTTCAACAAAGTCTTGAAAAATTATATACGGATTACATTATGCTTCAGTGTTATTTATAATTTATTTTCATCCCAGGTGGCGGCTTATGATTTAGTTCAAGAGTTTGTTGATTTTACGCAAGAGTTGCGTGATTTTACCTTAGCTGAAACTAAGGATCGGATGGACTACCTGATTGGCAAAGATGTTGAGTTCAACAACTTTCGTAGTCAGACAGCCGCTGGAACTAGCCTCCTACAAGATCAAATTACGTTGTTGACCAGACAGCTTAGCCAATTTCGTCCAGAACAACCTCTTGGATTTGCCTCATATGCTATGACAACACCTCCGGGACCTTCATCAACAGTTCGACCTACGCAGAACGTCAGACCATCTTTCCCGCGGTTTATTCCACCAAGATCCAACTCCGATTAAAGAAAACATTTTTTAAATTTGGATTGTATTTCAAAATAACTTAGTTTTTTATTTATATTGTTGATTTAGTGTTAAATTAAAAGCTTTGTTTTTTATAACTTGGTCGTTTATGTCTTTTGGTATTGTCACATGACATTTCAATTGTTAGTTGAACGAAAAAATTACCAATTACTTTGTCATAACATACTTCCAAATTCTGACATTTTTTTCTTTAATTTTGTCGGTGATTTTTGCATTGAAATGCTCACCGTGTGTTGTCAAAAAAGTACAACAGAACAAAGTTTGTTACCGTTTTTTGACCGTTTTATTACCGTTTATCAACGGCTATAATTTGTATTTGAGACCACTATAAATAAAATTGTATAGCTATCATCCTCATTTCATTATTCCCACATTTTAGTTTTCAATGTCTGGTTACGAAAATTACCCTTAATGCAAACAATTTTACTTTAGAAGAAGATTTATCCATATGTCGAAACATAGTTTTACATTAGCCACCAAGGGGTCAGGAACGTCTGAACAATGGTTCTATGAGCATGCGATGGTTGGAACACACACATGCAAACTTTTGTAATGAAACCGGTAATCCCAACAACCGGAACAGAGCAGGCCTTTTTTGTCGATATGTGGAAATTAGTAAGGAAGTACTAGAATTTTCTTCTTTAACTGCTCAGGTCAATGAACTTCGTCATAGGAATGAAACTGATGATGAAGTTGTAGCCAGATCACTGGAGGAATGGAGTAGATGGAAACGAAATGATTTCCGGTACAAACCTCATTTCGAGATCTTAAGGGTATTGGAAGAATTTAATCCTTTTGTGTTTATTTTTCTACCCAGTAGTGAAGAACGTCGTCCACGTCGTCCGACAAGCCAAGCCTTAAGGTTTCACTTATAGGCTTACTTATGACATGATGATTCTATATCAGTAGTGTGGTTTCCTTCTTTAGCAATAGTTATATTTCATTCCCTTTAATGTATGTCTTTTTTGACAATGTTAAAAACTAATCTTTGCATTGAAATATGGTCGGTGTATTGTCAATTCCTTTCATTGCCTTGTCAACTTACAAAAAATATCTCTGACATAGTGCAAAGCTGATTTTTCCATTGAAATGTCGACCGTGTATTGTCAATTCCTTTCATTGCCTTGTCAACTAACTTTTAAAATATCTCTGACAATGTTGATAACTGATCTTTGCATTGAAATATGGCGGGTGTATTGTCAATTGATCGGCGATTGCCTTGTAAAAGCACCAAAAATATCTCTGACAATGTGCAAAGCTGATTTTCCATTGAAATGTGGACCGAGTATGGTAATATCAATATTCAAAATTAAATTTTCCGGTTCTATTATAAATTACCACACTGGCTTCTCCATCAATACAAACCAAGAATTTCATTATCTCTTACTCCAAAAATTGCAACAAAAAAAAAATGGCAAACTATCTATATAATATAGACAACTATGGTTCCTCTTCTAGTTTTCCTCATTATGTTACTTTTACTTCTTCTTCTTCTGCTTCATTAGACGATGATGATAACAGTAGTTACTACTCATCAGATGAAAGTTCACTTGAGTTGTCAAGTAATAACCTAGCAGTCAGTGCTGGTTTAATGGTTTCAAATATGAACGCTCCACATAGACGTACAAAAATACCAAGACAACGTGATGTAGGTGCCAAAGGTCTATGGAGAGACTATTTCTGCAGCAACCCGACGTTTCCGCCTAATGTATTTCGTAGAAGATTCAGAATTCGTCGAGAATTAGTCAATCGTATTTGGGTGATGTTGTGGCGGTAAATAGTTATTTTGTGCAAAAAAGAGATGCTTGTGGTGTTCTAGGATTAACCCCGTACCAAAAAATTATTGCAGCTATTCGAATGTTAGCTTACGGATGTGCGGCCGATGCAATCGATGAGTATTTACATATTGGGGAAACTACAGTTTTGGAAGCAACTCGTAGATTTTGCAGGGTGATAGTCCAATTGTACGAGGATGAATATTTGCGGACACCAACTCAGCGTGATGTTGAAATCCTTCTTGATGAGAACCAAAAAAGGGGATTTCCAGGGATGCTTGGTTGTGTTGATTGCATGCATTGGAAATGGGAGAAATGCCCTTCGGCGGAATCAGGTGCTTATACCGCCTACAAGGGTAGCGAAAGTATTATCCTTGAGGCAGTTGTGTCATATGATCTTTGGTTTTGGCACGCATTTTTTGGTATGCCGGGTTCAAACAATGATATAAATGTGATGAACCGTTCGTATATCTTCAAAAAGCTTATCAACGGTAAAGCACCGGTAGTAAAATTTGAAGTCAATGGAAATCAATACAATATGGGGTATTATCTTGGGGATGGAATATACCCAGAGACAACAACTATTGTGACTACCATTAAACATCCAGACTCCCAAAAGAAACAGAAATTTTCAGCAATGCAGGAAGGTTGTCGAAAAGATGTAGAACGGGGGTTAGGGGTACTACAAAATCAATTTTCAATCATCAAACAACCCGCACGAATGTGGAATCCGGACGTGTTAGCGTTTATAATGAAAACTATCATTATTCTACATAATATGATAGTGGAGGATGAACGTATTCCCGGTGATTGGCTACATGACTATGAGCAACGCAGCCACGGTGCTCCAGTTGTTATTTCAAGGGACAACACTGCTCAACTTTCTAGAATGGTGAAGGACCAACGCAGACGTGCAGTGTTCGATAAACAAACTGGGGTTCGTTTGAGAAATGACATGATTGAACACATATGGTCATCTGTTGGGGAAGAATGAACTTTTATATGGGCTTTGGGGGTAAATGTGTTGTTAGTGGACCCGTGATTAAAGCAAGAGTTATCTTATCTTTACTTATTAGTCGCGTTATATTTTAATTGTTCTTTCGAGTCCATCTAGTATTTGAAGTAATTTTAAGAAATAATTCTAAATTAAAATTTTAATTTAAATTAGGAGTCGTTAAAAACTTAAAAATCTATTGATTAAAAACTAAACTGAAAAAAATTCTAAATAAATTCATCAAAATTAAAACTCAATATGACAATGGTAAATAATAATCCGGACGTTATGATTGGTTTAATCTTTTCCTCAAAATTTCTCCCTTCCTCAGTTCGATGTACTGTCTTGATACATCATCCATTTGGGAGATATCCATCGTCATTATACGGAATTCCTCTTCTGCTTCTTGCCTAGCTTGTATTGCCGCAAACTTTGCATTTGAATCAGCTAATTTAGCTTTAAACTTTGCTTTATCATTAGCTAATTTTGCAGCAAACTCAGCTTCTCTTTGTGCCATCTTCATATCTCTTTGTTCCGTACGTTTGGCGTTGAAGCTTTGTTGCTCTCTATAAATATTTTGCATCATTTCCTGTTGTTCAGTAAATTTTGCTTTCGCTTTTGTCTTCTGTCGTTTCGCCTCTTTTTTCCCAATTGGACGAATTAATGTGTTGGGGATATCTCCAAGGTCTTCATAGGCGCTGAGACCATCTAGGCTTAAGTCTGGTGTGTCCTGTACGTCCTGAGATTCGTTGTCGTAATCATACTCTGCTTGTGATGAATCGAAAACATATGTCGACCTTCTGGAATATTTAATATTATCTAACATAACTGTGTAGCAATCTTCATGCTTAAAACTTCGACCAGTTGCTTCCTTGAAAAGCCTACGTACTTCTACGAACTGTTGTTTCAAATCAATTTGTTAAAGGATATACAATCATATAGATTAATGTAATAAGCATAATTAAACGAGTTGTTACCTTATTTTCGGGGCCCCATCCAGTATGATGTTCCCTTTCGACTTCAGCCTCCTTTGCATACATAAGCACCACATCCTTACTTCTAATTTGAAATCGTTTCTGAAGGGAGGTCCAACTACGTTCTGGCATAAAAGGTATAGCTTCTTTCATCCGACATAATATACGTGACCATAATTGTTCTTCACATTGATCGGTACCAATGCTACAATCTTGAGAAATAGACAAATGAATCGTACACATCGTAACATCTTCAAAAGACGAAAAATTTGGACCTCGTGGTTTTGATGACGCCATTTTACTAATCGATTTCGAAACTTATGAAATAAGAACGAACTTTAGAATTTTCAACTACACAATGTATGAGTTTAGTAAAATGCCATTGGTTTAGTATCCCATATATATAGGGTAAATATATAGCCGTTAAACTACCAACGGTAACATATCAACGACAACATATTAACGAATCCCTCTAGTCTCACCCAACTCCAAGCGAATCCCTCTAGTCTCGCCCAGCTCCAAGCGATGCCTTGGAGTACCGCCCAACTTCAAGCGACGCCATAGCATATCGCCCTTGTTCAGAAATTTTAGGTGAAATCTCAGCTATTCGCTTATGTGTAGGCGAGCTGCTAGGGCCTCGTCTGGTGGAGCGAAAGTTTAGTATCGCGCTTGAGCTGGCGAAATGTCAACTCTTCGCCCGTGTTTTTAAGCGAGATGCTTGGCCTTCGTCTGTTCACAAGCGATAGGTTAGAATTTCGCTCGACTATAACTTTTACTCGTCTATCAGCGACTTCTTTTAATCCTGAACAATGATTTTCAACGATTATAACCCAAATATAATCGCACGGCTGTGGGTGTTTTTCACCGATCATCGATCAAATGTAATCTTTGATCGTCAATTTGATCGACGATTGGAGATGCTCTAATGTTTGTAAGAGTGAGATTAAGCTAAGCTAGATTTAGAGTTTTTGGCTTAGCCTAAGGAAAGGAAAGCAACAGTTATGGCGCTAAGCTTTTTGGAGGCGGAAACTAGGTTAAATTTTGACTTTGATTTGTCAAAACCTCAGGATCCGGCGATTACGTCTACAGAAATGCGTGCGTTTCTTTTCTTCATCTCTTCTCTATTATCATTCAAAGAAGGGTTGTATTTTCTCCTTTTGATTTTGAACGTGTTCCAAGTATAATTTTTACGTGCCACCAATTTTTTTTTTCTCCATTTAAAAATAATTCTATTGTATTTTTTAATTTTGATTTTCATCCTCAAACAAATCAAATTGAAAATAAATTAAAAATTATACGAAGTAAATTTTTTATATTTAAAATTTTTCACTAATTGAAACAACAACTACATAACAATTTCACTAAATAAAAATTAAACTAATTACGATAAACGAGTAATATTTAAAAAATTATCTAATAAGTACAATTACATTTCGTAATAGGGATAATCAAATGTCGTTTACATATTTTTTTTTGAGGCATACCCACCTTTCCAACCTTTCTCTTTGTTTAAATCGATTTTAGGCTTTAGTTGTTGGTGAATAATTATTAATATCATTATCCTTGATTACCCATCTTCTGCCTTTTTTTCGTGATGATTATTCGTCTTGTGTTTTTACACATCTTGTAAAAATTATGATTTGGAGCTCATTATTCTCATTTTTCTCTACTTGTTTTTTCTCCAAAAATTCAATAAGTTTAGAACTCATAGCGTTCATCATTGAATCTTGTGATAATGGTATAATGGGTGTGGTTTGAGTCTTGGATTTCTTGGATACTTTATTCTTGCTTTTTTTGATGGCGAGCCTTGCGTTTTTCAGTAGAGGTTGTGGTATTTGTAGTTACATCAAGATTTGTTAATGTTTTGGGATGGGCCATCAAGTAGGATTGCCATGGGGATAGGAAGAGAGGTTGAATGTTAGATATTGGTTGAAGTTAGATAGCAAAAGTTAAGGACTTGGGTTATAAAAGAAGGGGTTAAATGTTGAATATTGGTTGAAGTTAGATAGCCAAAGTTAGACACTTGGGTTGAATGTTGATAAGAGGAAGGGGTTGTTAAATTATTTGTTCCAAATTGGTTTGTTTCTTTGAATTGGGAGTGGTAAGAGAGTTACAAAGGTTTGGAGGGTAACTTTGAACATAGTTAGAAGAAATTCTATAGAGTTATTTGACGTTTAATAATCACATTTTTTTCAATTTTAGTGTTTGGTCTAACTTACTTAGGGTTTGGTACCTGGAAAACACGTTGACCCACGTTGTGTCTGTTAGATGATGACGTGTTTAATTATTAAATTTCTTTATTTTGTCTGCACCCCCTAAATAATTATCTTTTCTCTAAACGAACCCCCAAAAGTAAAAAAATTGTTTTTGCAGCCTCCATGTAAAAATGGTTTCGATGTTTGATTAGATACTTAGTCTTTGTAGTAGTACGGACTTGTGTATGGGAGTGTTGTTGATGGTCGTGAAGTAGAATGGTGGCGGTTGTGAAGGAAATCGAGTAGGAAACTTATTGTTGTTGTGGATTGAAGTGGTGTTGTGGAAATAGATATGGACTAAAGTGGTGTTGTGCAGCGGGCTAGTGGTGATTGTGAAGGTTGGGGAACAACTGCTGGTGGTGTAGTGGCGGTCTGTGAAGGTGGATGTAAATGGAAAAGTGGTGTAATGGTGGATGTTGAAGTGTTTGTTGTAGGTGGTAAGATGGAAGGATGAAAAATTTGTGTTTGTGTAGTTTTGGAGCCATAGAATATTGTCAAACAAGTGTTGTGCAAGGTATGAAATCCATTCTGTAGCTTTTTTTTTTTTTATACCCTTCAAATCCTTGTAATTTCGAATTGGACATAAAACCAACAGTTTGAATCGTATACAAAATCGAAATCACTCACAAAAAATCTAACTCATTCATCAGTTCAATTCAACAACAACAACTCCCATTTATCGTTGTTTTCTTACCTAAAAACTCACCCAAATCCTATAACCCTACATAAATTGATTTTCTTCTTCTTTTAGTAATAACTTCTCACCAACTTATTGAAATGAATATAGTATCCTACCATCCAAGAATTTCTCACATGTCAATTTCTATTGCATCCCCAGCTTCTGAACATAAACAGTGGACTCGACAATAAAAAATGATAAGAAGAAGAAGAAAATATAGGAAAAATGTATATACCATGGATTACATAGGATAGTACTCGTATATTTGTAGCAAGATTGGCAAGATATGAAAAAAAGTTCTTTTAATTTCATCAAATTAGATTTTCTAAATTCATTTTTAGAAACGTTAGAATTTGAAGAAGATGAAAATAACAGTTGAGGATGTAATAAGAATATATTCTTATTTGGGAGGGGCACAAATAAAATAGAGTAAGTCAAAAGTTAAACACATCATCACTTAACGGAGTCCACGTGGATCAACGTGAAGTTCAGGTTTCAACCACTAAGTTGGACAAATATTAAATTAAATACTGTCTTTGGAAAAAACTTAAGTATCAAACGTCGATTAATCCAATTTTATATTCTTTGTTCCCTTGATCACTCTCATAATAAAATTCATCCAAATTATCTCTTAGGATTTGGTGACAATCTAGTTGGCCAGCATACTTTGCATGCCTGGTGAAAAAAATTGGTTTTGCTATATTAACCTATATCATGTAAAATAAAGAAATTATAAATTAGTACTAAAAAAATAGATAAAAAATAAAATAAAAAAAAAGATATTAACAAATTTATGTAACTTACATAATTTTCATATACTAAAAATTTGGATGACTATTGTGAACCTCCACAAGACATCGAACAAATCCATCCACTTCAACCTTAATTGAGCTTATCTACTTGTAATTCCACTTATACTACAGTTATCACGATTACCATCCTCACAAGCTTATCAAAAAACTTTTGGCTAAAACTCGGTTTTTTTATTTTATTTTTTTATTTTCCAGTCTTCTCAAATTCATAATATGCACTAACAATACAAAGATTTTCTTATTTGGTATAATTATTGTAACTTTTCACCTAAAAAGGAAAAAGAGTTCTTAAAATAGATGAAGAAGAAAATAAATTTTTTACAAGATGATTCAAGGTGATTTGAGAAGAACCGAATGAGGTTTGACTATATAGAAAAACCTAAAGTATACAAAATTTAAATTATAGCGGTTGCGGATTTGAGTCTTTAATCCAACGACTACCAAAATAGATCCATCGGGATTCACCGGATATAGTGAGTGGACAAAAACTTTGGTTTCGACTTAGTAGGAAAAAGAGGTTCCAGCAAAAACCATTTTCACTCCAGAACTTTCTTCCTTGTTCACATTCCACAGTCGATCACACAAATCGAATTGTTTCTCTTTTTTCACATACAATAAGTCATTTAACCAAATCAAATTTATCTCGTAAATTCATATTTAATATTAATTATAACACATCAAGTTACATTAATAACTAACTAATCGAATCAAAAGCAAAAATTTCAATAATAACTACGGTTGCCGAATTAAAAATTACATAAAATAATAATAATAATTAAAAAAAAGTAAATCATCGTAAAAATAAAACTAGATTTTCTAATCAAAATTGATTACTTTACCATTGTCCGAATCATAGATATTGACTATTCCCAAGTTTAATTTTTACAATTCTTATTTTATTTCTTGATAAAATGCTCGTTGAACTGGGTCCATGATACTTGTTAGTAAATTAAAGAAGTATGACACGTGGAAGAAGATCAAGTTAAGAAGCAACCAGATCAAAAAAGGTGAGAAACACAGGATCATTATTAAAGATATCAAATTTCA
>JAJJMC010019566.1:191988-209242 GCA_023531435.1 Papaver californicum
TGTCCCGATCTCATCAGTGACGTCATCAGCGATGTCATCGTCCCGATTTCGATCCGAAGTAACGTCATCAATGACGTCATCATCATCCCGGTCCCGAAGTGACGTCATCAGCGACATCATCATCATCACCTCCTGGTCCCGTTCCAGCTGGTGTCCGATCTATCTCGTCCCGACCATGCTGTCCCGAACGTGCTGTCCCGATCCGGTCAATCCCGATAGACTTGGGTTGAACACATGGAAGCATTAGAGAGTGAGAGAGTAGACAGGTGGTCACACAAGGAGGTGCCACGTCCCCAATTGTTTGGCACGTGGAAACATCCTCACACGACACGTCAAAGGAGATTGCGCTTAAAAGAAAAGGGAAAAGGAAAGAGAAAGGGGAGCTTCGGCTGAGAGCATCTTCTCCAACTGAAATCTCTGTAAACAGGAGAACTCCAATGGAGTTTTCATATTTGTAACCTCAAATTCATGAATAAAAACCCTCAATTTCACTACCCGTGGATGTAAGCCATTAAGGGCTGAACCACGTTAAATCCTGTGTATAATTTATTCTATTTTCTTTTGAATCTTGTTGATGATTTTGGTTGTTTTGGGTGTGAGAATTTCTGCCCAAACAAACCTATCAGAACTCCAAGTCATAAACTAAAAAATTTGAATCAGAGTAACAGACGGTTAAAACAAATAGATAAAGAAATAAGAACAAGTTAGGTTTTGAAACTAAAAAGCCAGATTCAGACCCAACACTCCTCGAAAAACTGAAAATCAAAGCTCATAAGAATAAGAAGATTCAATCTCTAAGAACAAGAAAAGCCAGAGACTTAAAAGATTTAGAACTATGAAACCCCTAAATCTAAAACTATAAAAAGAGATACTAGTAGATAAAGAAAGGTGGGAGAGGAGATTATTTAAGAAGGTCTGCTCCGATCTACTTTCATGAGAGCAGATCGGAACATCGGGCTTTAATGGTTTAGGCCTTTAGGGTTTTTTCTATCGTATGAGAAAGAGGATTTTTTCTCCGTCAGCGGCGTCAAAAATTGATGTAATTTTAATATAGTAGTAAAAAGGGTTTGATACTCAGACTTGTGAATATTCAATTCTTAAACTTAATTTTTAATAACTAAAAATAAAACAGATTAAAGTAAAGTTGATTTAAAATAAAGGAGAAGAACTAAGACTAAGGATTCCACCATTCGCCAATTTTTCAAGTGGTCAAAAGCTAGCAACTCATGTATTCAGTTTAATCAAAATATTGCCAAAGTTAGGTTTTCAAAATAATAGTTGTAAATCGTAAGCATGAGACATCAAAAGCAGTAAACCCAGCATGACTCATCAAAAGAAAACACAACTAATCGATAAAATTTTTTTTTTTCCAATTTTAATTCAAAGCAAATAATTATAAAAGAATTACAAAAAATAAATAAAATAAGAATTACCACTTTATTATTGGAAAAATAGCTTCCTCCGTCGCCCCAGTGATGGTGATTAGCTCATCATGTTGGAAACACCCTTAAAATAGGTTTTCATAGCTCAAAAAATATACAATGATAAAATAATAGTAACACAGAAGAATTGATACGTTTATAAACGTTACAGAGAGGTGTTCTCTGCGTTACAGAAGAAAGAAAAAAGAAAAAAAATAATACGGAATTAAGGCGCTCCAGAAAATGTTTTTTTTTTTAAGTTGGTTCACTTCACAATCTGTTTTCAAAACCTTTTTTTATAGTGTACAGGAATAACTAACCAAATCTACAAGTCATCAGAGTTCTTAGGATCTACGTACTTGATCATTAAAGCAAATTTCAGTGACCAAAATGCAAGAGAACTAGACCACCAAATAAAAACAGAACAAGACCAAGAATTAGTACTGCCAAGGAAAGAACACAAACAAACCAAAAAAAGCTAACTGAAGCAAAAGTAAGTGTTAGCATTTTAATTAATTTAAAAAAAAATAGATTTTATAATTTTAAAAATTTCAATGGACAAAACCAAATTTATATATTGATGAAATCTTTAAATTTTATTGTTAAATGATTGAGTCTTATATTTGTGGGTTTTGATTCTTTTATCACATGATAAATGTGACTTAATTAATAGGTGTGTGATGAAACTAGCATCTTATCATTCCTATATCTTCATTTGGGTTATCTCCAAAGAACTATTAAAAAGACTAGAAGAAAGTTATGTGCGACTTGATGTGAATAATAACATTTTGAATTTGTGGTGTATCCATTACCATTGTTTGTCCTCGACTTGTCGTGTAAACAAAAGGCCTACCATTTTATCAAACTTGAGTTTATTTAAAAGTTTGTCTTTTAACGCCGTGATACTCTGTCTTTTGGTTTATGATCGTCTTGCCTGTACATCTCAGTTACTATAGAGTTGTACATATTCTTTAACCCTAACTTTCCATTTGTAACGTCTATGTATTCTAGTTCAATGGGTTATCTTTTCTTCATTTAAAGTTGACGAAGTTATTTCCATTTTGTTAACAATTACAGCCCAAGCTTACTGCTGTAGCAGAAAGACTTGGAAGGGAAATTTGTGTGTTTGAGATAATGACTATTTCTATGTCAAAGAAAATATCTAAGGACGATATGACTAAGTGTGACTTTTAATCTTGTTAAGATATTATTGTTCCTAACATGTACCCAATTAATTTAACCCTACACCTATGATAGTTGGCCAACTAAATTAACAACACACCTTAATCATGTACCCAACTAATTTGAGCCCAAAGATAAAATTGTTATTGCTACTGATTCGTTCTCGGAATCTACAATTATCGATGAAGGAGGATATGGGAATATGTGTATAAATGTACACTTGAGAAGGATGATAATTTTATGCCAAGCTAAAATTTCCGTCCCATATTTGAGGTATGGATTATGTAAACATCGGTCCTGCAGTAACATTGAAACATTCATTCCCTATCTCATCTAAATGTGTTCATTTGGTTTTGGGTATTGCAGGAAGTAATGGAGGATCCACATATTGCAGCCGACGGATTTACGTATGAGTACTCGGAAATCCAGAAATAGGTTGTAACGAGATTTATGCTCCTACAAATCAGATTAATCCCAAAACTTACTTTACGAGCTGCGATACAAGAATGGAAGCAACAATACATTAAATGAAAACGGGTCGACTTGCCATGATTGAATTGAAAATTCTCATTGAAGTTTTTTTTTTTAAGCAATTCTCGTTATAGATTTTTTCTTTTTCGTTTTTTGAAGCAATTCTCATTGAAGTAAATGTACATACATTCAAGGGTGTGTTGAAATTCCAATTCTGTGATTTTGTATATTGTAATAATGTGAACAAAAATTGGGCATTTTATTCAAAAATTTAACTCATATGAAACATCAATGGATATCGAATCATAGTTTGTTATCGAAATCTACCTAGATATATATATATATATATATATGAAAGAACATACCAATCAACAAGAATTCTTCTGATATATGAACAAACTTAATCGAAAGAAAAACGTAGAGCTTAAAGGAGCAACCAAAAAAAAAAAAACTTACATTGTACATAGCACATTACTGAATAATCTTCAATCCAAAAGGAGACCTTCTCGTCGTATTTAATCTTCTTGAAGAATCAAAATTACCCAAGATAATGTACTTATTGACTCTGAAGTCTCAAGGGTGTAACCACTGTTATGGGCACTAAGATAATACCTCCACGAGTTCCTTTTCATGATCATTATAAAATTGCACAACTCTTCTCTTGATCTCAGCGTGATCGTGAGCATTTGTGTACATGAATGAAATATTTTCCAGTTCTGACTGAAACATGACCATATTAGCTTATTAAGAAAAAAGAAAATTATGAAATTATAACCAACGTCATGAGACATCAGGCTCGTCCCAAGGGATGATTTACAAAATAAACTAAGCATATAATAATGAAACAACTTTAGGACGCATAGCGTCTACAAAACATGGATTACAATAGATCTGCAATACATGCTTAAACGAATATTCAATCGGTTGGTTGGAACATGAAAAGCTTGGACGTCTAGAGGGAAAGAGAAGGAAATAGAACCTACAATGTCAATAATTGAATGCACCTACATACCTTAATCTGGTACATCCCAAGAATCTTTGCAAGAGGAGCAAATACCTGCAACGTCTCGCAAGAAATGCTGGCCTCCATATAATGTAAAAACCCTTAAGTAACACCAACAAATGATTTTGAGTACGTAGAACAGATTCCCATAGTTGTCCCCTAGTTGACTATTATAAGGAGTTGTCGCTGAAAATCAAACTCCTGCTTAAAACAAATGTCTTTTGGGTACGTGAATCGTGATAGACATGATTTGGATTTCCAATACTGGAGGCTTGACAAATGGTTTGTCTAGTTGCAGCATCTGGGGTTTTAACTTCTTAAAAAACACTTGTCCGTTACTTTGATTGATGGAGTCACAACCAAATAATTTACTTTTAATTTTCTTTATAAGGTTAACTTCAGAATGGAAGTTCATAACAATTTCGAATAATGCAAAACAACTCTATTTACTCGTTTATGCATTATCATGTGTCAAGGTATAATGTTAATTTAGTTGGATAAATGGCTGAGGTGTATTCTTAATTTAGTTGGCTAATTGTCAGAGGTGTAAGGTTAAATTAGTTGGGTACATGTTATGACCAATAATAGCTAAACAAGATTAAAAGTCCACTTACTCATATCATCCTTAGATGCTTTCTTTGACATAGAGGTAGTCATTATCTCAAACACACAAACTTCCCTTCCAAGTCTATCTGCTACAGCAGCAAGCTTGGTATGTAATTGTTAACAAAATGGAAATAACCTCGTCAACTTTAATTGAATAAAAGATAACCCATTAAGCTATATCAAGGAAAAAAGTTCTTAGCAATAAAGATTAAAGAATGAAACGGTAAGGCAATTCCCTTATCAGAACAACTAAGACTTATCAATCGACAACTACATCTACTTGTTCCTATTGTTATCCACTGTGACTTAGATTCGATGGAGTCAGGATCCAAAGCAAGATACACATTAAAGTATATTTTGAGAAAACAACTTTTATTCCTAAAGCAACTGATCCAATTTCTCAAATTATCACATAATCTCACTGCTAAGTTCTTGTGCAATCGGTTGTTTTCGTCAAGCCCTACTGCTTCGTAACATCAAGTTTCTTGCTAGTTAAACCTAACAGTCATCAATTAGGTCATTGTATAGTCTGCCTTGAGTCAAACCAATAGATATCCATCTCAAAGAAAGATCAATTAGAATGGGTTACCGAATCTCCATTAATTTCAGAGAACATTAAGAAAACCCAAATTGAAATCTGGGTCTAATCTCAAATCAAGAACACCAAACTAAATTCTGAGTGTAATCTTAAATCAAAAGAAACAATATTTGTACAAAATAAACAAATAATCTAAAATCAAGAGCAGAAAAGAAAAGAAAAAGGAGGGTTATTGAAGAAGAAAACCTTAGCTAGGTCAGACTTCATGGGATCAGACGAACTCATTAACCTTCATCTCTTGATTATAGTACTACAATGTGACAGGGAATTTTCAATTCTCATCAGCAAAAATAATACATTCACTGCACTTATCGAACCCCTACTGCAATATCAATAACTAGAAAAACCACTAAACTTTTGCGAAAATTCTTGATTGACCGCTCAAAAAACCGCCCCCTCACATCTCTCTTAATAGTGGGCCCAAAAGTGCCCCAACTAATCTCAAGTTGACGGAGCCCACCCCTATGTGAGGAGGCGGTTTTTTATGTTGTTTTTAAGACGGTCCACTAAGAGTACGGTGGTTAAAAGTCTAACTTTGGTTAAAGGATATAATTACAAAAAAAAAAAAAAAAATCAGCTAACAAAATAAACGTGTTGAAACGGCTGTCTTTTGTCACTTGTTTTAAAATCTGGCCGACTCGTACACTTTCGTGAAAGAATGAATTTTTATACTCTTTTTTCTTATTTAAATCGCTAACATCATCGTGAGTCTTTTTGAACTAAACTGTAAATATTTAGACTAAATTGTAAATCAGAAAGGTCATTTGTATACTTTCGATATTTCAAATAAATAAAGGGCTATTTTATACCTACAGTAAAACTTGGATAAATTAATAGCCTTGGAACCAAAGAAATTTATTATTTTAACGAAGTTATTAATTTTTTGGTATGATTTGATGCAATTACTTATTTCTTATTTACATTATGCAATTTTTTTTTTCTTTTAAAGACCTAAATTTTCAAATTCATTAAAACAAGGGAATTAATGTTTTTTCTTCCATCAATTTTACAGGATGAGCAACGAAGAACATGCATTGACTGTTGATAGTTCCTGAACTCGTAAGTTTGCTAATCCTATTTCCCTTTTTGATTTATTTGATTTTCATCTTGGTCTAAGCTCAGATGCACCTGTGTACGTATTTACTTACATTTGATTTGGAGTTGTTTTCATCTTACTCTAAACTCGGATGCACATGGGTATATAGTTGCTTACATTTGGAAAATGTGAGAGCATAACGTGTAGAAGTTGTGTATCATATTCTAAAAGATGAAAGAATTGTTGGAAGAACTGAGACTATGTCGTTTAGTTAGGTTGTTCAAAACTATTTGTTTAGTTAATTATTTTGTTTTTAAATTGTGAATCTGGATTACAGATCAGTTGATATGAAAAATTTCATTTCAAAATCGACTTAAAATTAGACCTTATTGTAATTTCAAATAATCTTGTTGGACTGTGCATTGTGTACTCCAGGTATAGCCCGAAAAAAACTTATTTTCTTGTCAGACTGTACATTATGCACTCAGGTGCAACCTTGGAAAAAATGTGCATTATGCACTCAGGTGCAACCTTGGCAAAACGTGTTTCCCTGTCAGACTGTGCATTATGCACCCAAATGCAACCTTGGAAAAACCTATTTCCCTGTCATACTATGCATCATGCACTCGTGTGCAACCTTGGCAAAACCTATTTTCCTGACACAATATCCATCATGCACAAAAATAATTGAACAAACATATATAATTATTGAAGAGCATCTACAATTACAACAACAAAAAATGACATTAAAATATATATCAATGAATATAGCATTCAAAAATTCCATAAGGTTTAGATATAACACAACCAAAAGATGGACTTGTCCAAGCAATATTAAAGAATGAATTGAGTTTAAAATGCAACAGAAGCTGCAGAGAATGATAAAAAAGGAATAAACTCTTGGACAACCCCCGTTATAATATGTTCCCACTCATCAGTCTTGATAGTTTTCTTAGTCTCTACCCTTCCATTGTATGCACGTTGATCACATGATGTGCCATAAGGGATCACAACCTTATTAGGTATTATACCACAAGGATCAGTGCCGCAAGGGATCACATCCTTGGTACCTACCATTATATTCAATTCATCTTTATATAAAAATAACTCCATTATTGGAGGTTGTCGAACACAATTTAGATGGAATACCAAACAAGTTTCACACTTAACAAAACACAATGAAATCATCAACTGAAGTTTTAAATATGCATCAAGAACTATACTCTTTCTAGCTCCTCCATCACATACAAACTCAATTAAATTTGGCTACAGAGATCTCCAAACAAACATTAGATTTAATTCTTCAAGTGTTGACTCAATACTAAGCCGACAAGAGTATGAATCCGTAGAGTAGATTACTATACAAAGGGTGTCGCAATTCATCTGAACACGTATACAGATAGAACAATATAATAAAATTACAAATTATAAATTGAACAACAATAACATACAAACATGATGAGCACACACAAGATGAACCTGGATACAATTATGCTTTAAAATCTGGAAAATTAAATCATTTCATAAAGAAATTATGAACAATTGATAATCAGATTATCGCTACATATATAGTTGACTTGAAACAAAATTACGCTAAGATAAAGGAAAAATTTAATGTTTGGAATTCAGAAAACCCTATAATAGACAATTACGAACGAACCCAAAACACATCATAATTTGGTATTGAAAAAAAAATCATCGTGAAACTTAAAATCACATCATAATATGGTAATGGAACTTATAATTATATTGAATCAAAAATTAGATCAAGTTGAAATGTGAATCAAACTTAAAATCAAACAAATACCTATTTTGAATAAAAATGAATATAAAAATCCTAGAATTCAAACTTAGCGTTTTGAATCATAGAGGCTGATAGATATTGGATCAAACACACATAAGAAAAAACGAACTTGATTTCAGATCTGAACTCCAATATTTTTTGGGTTGGAGCTCGTTTTTTTTTTCTCAACTGTGAAACAATAACACGATTATGTTCTATCAATTTTGATTTTTTTTGCTTTTAGATTTTTGATTCAGGGGCATATCAGTATCTTAAGACTACATAAGATAATTTTAGCTTGGGCAGAATAACCAAAAAGGATATTAGGACCACATGTTTTGAATATATGGTTATTGAAGAAATATGTTTCTTTTTACTTGTCTTCTAAACACAAGAATTCAAATTCAAGGGTTAATCAACCAAAATAGTACTTTTTTTATTTGATACAACACAACTCGACTCATCTTCTCTGAGAAGATCCATCCAGCTGGAGCAGCCCCACTGATGATCCAACTGTCATTCCTAATAATAAAGTTTAAACCTAGCTCTATTCATAAAGGAGATTGGAGAAAATAAGACATCCAACCTCCTTACTGGGAATCAATCCCTCAACCTTTCGCCTCACACTATAGATGTAAAGGAGCGGGTATTACCGTTGTACTTGACAAAGGAACCCGAAAAAAAAAAAGACTCTCATTTTGTGCAATTTCGAGGGTTATTTTTACGTGAGGGTGTTCACTACATCTCACTCTGTAGTTACAACAATATTTAAGTTTAATAGAGATATTTAAAAATGCTTAATTTTACTAAATAACGCATTTTACAGTTTAAACGTGTTCATTTTTATTAAAATATAATATTCTTTTTGTTTTTATAAAAATGTTATTGTTATTTTTTTTAATTTAGCCTATTATAACCTATAAAGAAAAAATAATACTAATATTATTGGAGAAATAGAGGAAGTATATGTTATCGACTTTTAAACCCTAATTTATTTGTAATTGTGAGTCGCACATGCAAGTGTTACTTCAAAATTCAAATGAATCCAATCAAAGTAAGTTCCCGATTTTACTATAACGTACATTTGAGGGCATGTGGTGGTCCAAATCGAAATAGTCTTCATTTCAAACGGTTGAAATTGAAATAGAATGATCAACAAGTTAGTTGCAAGGAGCCGTCAAGAACACCCCAATGCATTACTGTTACTAGAATTTTCGATCGTACGCTCAACTTTTTCAATGTACGGTTTTCACCAAGTTGTGTCGATATCATTAGTAAAATAAAGGAAATGTCCTCATAAAGTTAGCTAGAACCTAAATGAGATCCGTATGCATAATTAGAAAGTTATACCGTATACATTTATTTAGGACAAGTCCACACCACCTAATGACGTTTTCCTATTCAACAAAAACATCTAGGGTTTCTTTAAAAAGTCTATCAACATAACGTGTGTTAGAAGTGAGATAATACTCCTTTTCTCTACAAATGTATTTATTGGGTTCCATTCAGTGTATTAATTAAGAAGCTGGTCCCTGTGGTTTTAATGAAGATGGCTCAACAAAGCAATATTGAAAAGGTCTTTTGTTCTCAATCAAGTTAATGGAAGCAGGTTGCTTTTAGAGTGGTTCCATGTTATTGGTATAGGGGAATTTGTGCGTATGCAAGAAATGGACCATCAAGAAAAAAGTGAATTTTAATTGGTCCACTATTGAATTTTATATAAAGAAGAAAGAAAAATGGGAATCACACAATAGTCACTTGGTTTAGAAATTAGGACCATTAGTAGTTTAAAGGGACTTCTTGTGATAGGTTACTATTAGAGATTAGCTTGGACCATTCGCGTACGACTTGTATGGTTTTTCGATTATTGTTGATGCATGAGTAATATTTTGTGGTCCAATTCTGGGATTCTTGATTTATGGCAGTGGTTTAGGCGCTTCAAATGTAATACAAAGTCGCGAATTTTAGTTGTTTATCTTCATGGAAATTAAAGTGGTTTAGAAAATGAATTTCTACACCCACTAGGCCAATATCTATTTGCTGACGGACGCAGATTTCGAATAATATCGAGAGATTACTAAAGAAATCTCTTTTACTCCCTTCCAATTGGATGTCCCCAAAGTGACTAGGAAATCTCTGTTGAAAAATCTTGTCGGATTATACTGTTAGTTTTCCGAGAATATAAACTAACATCAACTGTACTGTAGTACTAACACAATCGTGATTCTGTACGATGGTGCAATTTGAGTGTCAGGATCGTGGGACGCCAAATTGTAAGATGCAGCAGGATATGCATTTTACATTTGGCAGCACAATATGACCTTGCAGCACAATATGCGGATCTTACGTTTAACCTTTCCCGCTTATTTGTGCAAAAAAAACTGCAAATCGTTTCAACAAAGCTAACAATCTCTACAGTACGATGCGAGTTAAATATATAGTCTTTGTTATTAGTAAGCCTGGCTAATTTATGGTCTATCCATTTTATTTGATGTCTATTGAATTTTGCTCACAATTAACGAGTAGGTTAACGAGTAGGATAAAAGGTGTCTAATTTTAATGAAAATTATTAAACTACCCTCTATTCATTAATTAACTATAATACTAAAATCAAAATATAAGTAGAAAATTATTTTTCTATTTCACTACTTTCCAAATCTAACAAAAAAACCTAAAAGAAAAACGAATTTTCTGAATCCTAAAAACCATAAACCAATTTTTCCAAAAGCAAATTCGGATCTCCCCTCCCTTTCAATCTACAAAACTGTGAGCGATAAGAGAGAATGTCCGACTTTTTCTCTTGGTTTTTTTAGGTTTTAAAATAAATATATGATTTTTTTATTATCGTGATCAATTTTGGTTGATTCATGATGGTCGAAGCTTTTGATTCTGGTCCTAATAATACTTCTAATAGTCGTGTTTCTTTTGCTGAGATGGTTAAGGGAAGAAAAACTTTAAATCCAACTACCATTGGTATAACAACGTTACCAAATCCTACTTTTAAAGAAGGGGAGCCTGCTCTTGAGGTACCGATTGATTTTTTTCAGGAAGGTTGCAAACCTTTTCAGCGTAGCCTTATAGCAAGGTTAGATTTTACTGGTCTAAATTTAATGAGGTTAAAAAACCCATAAAAGATCAATGGCATCCCGGCTTGGAGAAATGTAAATTTCTACCTATGAGCAAAGGTTTCTTCATTATTATGTTAACTACTGAAGAGGATAAGGAGAAGGTACGACATGGTTCTGTTGGAGAAAATGAACTTAAAATGTTGTTTTTTGGTCTTGGTAGGAATAGATCTTAGGACCAAGAAGTCTCTAAGGTACACTAGCTCATTTTCACTTTTGTGAATGAACCTTTAGTCGCACACTGGAGAAACTAAAGATGATTCCTCTCCTTATTACCTAGAAAGTTGGATCTAACGGAGGGCCCTTAGGGGTTTAGACACTTTTGTGGTTGGGGGAGGACTAATTATGGGCTAGTTACTACAACCATACATTTTACATCCGCGCGGTGCTTCGCACCGAAGCACGCACGGTCGGTCGGGATCGGGTGCGGTTGCGGTTTGCGGCTAGCGGACCTGTGGCTGCGGCTGCGGGCCAACCAAGACTCACCTTTTTGAACAGAATATATTTCATTAAAAGAATATAAGACTAAAGTAAATTTTGTTTTAAATGTAGGGGTGCGTCTGAACCGGCGAGATTTTAGCTGAATTAAAGAGAGAATTATTCTTAACCGTTTTAAACTTTATGTTCGTGCTTCATGCACGGAACTGATTTTCAATCAATAGCCATTCAAGCTACTCTCTTCTTCTGCCTATAAAAGAAAATGAATTTCTTCATTTCAACTCACTCCAGAAACAACTAATATCCTGTCCTCTTTTCGCCTCTTATTGCTTTATTTTGCGCATTGCTTGTTTATTTCCCTTCCATCTAAATTGATGTTGAGTTCGTTTAAGGGTAACTAGTATTGTGCTTATACTAGTCATAACGTGCAGTTCTATCTTGGACACATCTCCGTTGTGGGGGTATAACATCTCTCAGTCTTGAGGAGTACCCGCGGACTATTGTGTTAAGGACAATTTGCTAAGAAGGTGGCTCTGTCCATTGTGTGATATCAATTCAGTGATTTCTTAACCTTAACAACTTCTTCTATTTAGTGCTTTCTATTGTTGCAGAACCAACAATCTTAACATAATTCTGTAACAATGGGTAAGAATGATGTTGACAGACCAGAAAAATTTAATGGCAAAAATTTCAAAAGATGGCAATCCAAGATGTTGTTCTTTCTGAGTTTCCATATGTTAGATGAATTAGTTCTGAAATCCTTTAATGAGACTTTGAATGATGCTGGAAATGAAAGGGAGTTGGAAAGTTGGGCTAGACAGAACTATATGGCCAAAAATCATATTCTGAACTGTTTAGAAGATGCATTGTATGATTTCGATAATGCAAAAGATAACTTCACTGCTTTTGATTTGTGGGTTGCTTTAGAAGCGAAATACCAAGCTGAAACTAATGGAAGTAAGAAATTTTTGGTAGCTAGGTTCCTGGAATACAAAATGTCAAATGAAAAATTTATGGTTGATCAATTCCTTGAACTTCAGCGTATTATCAATGAAATTATTGCCGAAGGTATGGTGATAGATGAAATGTTTTAAGTGTCTGATGTGATTGAGAAATTACCTTCTTCCTGTTCTGAATACAAACGAAGATTGAGACATGAAACTGGTGAAGTCAGTATGCTTGAATTGGGTAAGAAGATTCAGGTGGAAGAATTGTTGTGCTCCAAAGACAAAAACATATCTTCCGCAAGGGACATATCCAGCAAGGCTCATGTAATTGAACACAAGTGTTCCAATACTGAAAAGGGGGACAACAACAAACACAACCCCAAGCCTGGTCATCACAAGAAAGGTACGTTTCAGAAACCCAAATCTGGCATTGGTAAAATTAAAGGTGCCTGTTATGTTTGCGGAATTCCTGGCCATATGGCAATGCACTGTAGAAAAAGTAAGGACTTTAATAAGAAAAACAATGCTAATTTGGTTAAAAACAACAAGAACGAGTTTTCTGGCACGGTGTCTGAAGTCAATTTGGTAACCAATGTGAGAGACTGGTGGGTAGACTCTGGTGCTACCAAGCATGTATGTGGAAACAGAGATATGTTCACCTCCTATCAGAAAGTAGGGGAAGGGGAGAAACTCTACATGGGTAACTCGTCCGCAACACAGGTTGCGGGAAAAGACAAAGTTGGGTTAAAGCTCACTTCTGGCAAAACTCTCATATTGAATGAAGTTCTTCATGTTTCGGACATCTGCAAAAATCTTGTATCTTGTGGTGTTTTAGATGATAAGGGCTTTAAACTTGTTTTTGAATCTGGGAAAGTTATTGTCACTAAGGTTAAGGATTATGTAAGAAAGGGTTATAAGATTGAGGGTCTCTACAAACTTAATATAACCTATGTTGAAATGAATAAAATTGATTCTTCTGCTTATGTTTGTGTGTCATTGAATGTTTGGCATGGTAGACTTCGTCATGTAAACTATAAGTCAATGAATAAACTGGCTAGCATGGGCTGCATACCCAAATTTAGTTTGGATAATGAACATAAATTATAAATATGCGTTGAATCAAAATATGCTAAAAAACCTTATAGGAAAAATATTCAGAGAAATTCTAAACCCTTAGAATTAATTCATTCAGACCTAGTTGACATGAAATCAGTCCAAACTAGAGGTGGTAAGAAATGGTTTATCACTTTTATAGATGATTGTACAAGGTACTGTCCCATATATTTACTTTAAGGTAAGGATGATGCCTTAGAAGCCTTTAAGATGTATAAACTAGAAGTTGAAAACCAAATGAGTGCTACCGTTAAAATTGTTAGGTCTGACCGTGGTGGTAAGTATGTAATCCATATATGAGATTTTTGCATAGAACACAACATTATACATGAAGTAACCCATCCTTATTCACCACAATCTAATGGTGTGACTGAACGGAAGAACCGAACCCTTAAGGAGATGATGAATGTCATGTTGATTAGTTCAGGACTACCTGCAAACTTGTGGGGGAAGACCGTTCTCTCAGCTTGTTATGTCTTGAACAGAGTACCCTTTAAAGGATCAGAAAAAAAACTCCATATGAGTTATGGAAAGGTAGACAACCTTTTTATGCATACTTTAAAGTGTGGGGGTGTTTGGATAAGGTTTCCATTCATCCACCTAAGAGAACCAAGATAGGACCCAAAACTGTTGACTGTGTCTTCATAGGGTATCCTGAACATACTACTGCATATATATTTATGGTTGTAAGTTCATAAATTGGTGTGAATACAATTATAGAATCTAGGGATGCTGTGTTCTTTGGAAATGTTTTTTCATTGAAATATGATTCTCGCATGATATGGGTTGATCCCCTAGATGTCCATTCCACTAGTCAGACATTACCTTTAGAGGAAGATGGATTTGAATTTGAGCCTAGAAGAAGTAAAAGACTTAGAACTGAAAAATATTTTGGACCAGACTTCATAACATGCGTAGCTGAGACTGATCCACATACCTATAGAGAAGCCATGAATTCTTATGAAGCTCCATGGTGGAAAGAATCCGCCATTAGTGAAATGGATTCCATTATACAAAATGGTACTTGGGAGATTGTATATTTACCTCTAGGGTGTAAACCCACAGGTTGTAAATGGATCTTCAAAAGGAAACGTAAGGTAGATGGAACTATGGAAAAATACAAAGCTAGATTAGTAGCTAAAGGCTATAAACAGATAGAAGGTGTAGATTTCTTTGATACTTATTCACCTGTTACGAGAATTACTTCCATAAGGATGCTAATTGCTATTCCTGCCACTCATAACTTAGAGATACATCAAATGGATGTAAAAACAGCTTTTCTAAATGGTGAATTAGATGAAAAAATTTACATGGACCAACTTGGAGGATTTGTAGTGAAAGGTTGTGAAAAAAAAGTTTGTAAATTGAAAAAATCTTTGTATGGCTTGATACAAGCACCTAAACAGTAGCATAAAAAATTTGATCATGTATTGATTTCTAGTGGTTTTAAAATCAATGAATCTGACAAGTGTGTTTATACTAAATTTGTGAATGATGCCTTTGTGATTGTATGCTTGTATGTTGATGATATGCTTATACTTGGTACAAACATAGATGTAATTAATTCCACAAAGAAGATACTAAATGAGAACTTTGACATGAAAGACTTAGGCCCCGCTGATGTAATCTTAGGGATGAAGATTAGAAGAAATTCTAATGGATATAGTTTTAGTCAATCTAATTATGTTGAACCTGTGCTTAAGAAATATAACCAGTTTGATAGTAAACCTCCTTGTACTCCGTATGATCCTTGTTGTAGACTCAAAAAGAATAAGGGTAATGGAGTTTCACAACTTGAATATTCACGTGTTGTAGGAAGTATGATGTATTTGATGAATTGTACGAGACCAGAAATTACTTATGTTGTGAGTAGGTTGAGTAGGTATACCTGTAATCCAAGGAAGGATCATTGGGATGCAATTATTAGAGTGTTAAGGTACTTGAAGTACACTTTGAACTTTTGTTTAAATTATGAGAGATACCCTGCAGTCCTTGAAGGATTTTGTGATGCAAACTGGATATCAGACTCAGAGGAGTCTAAGTCTACGAGTGGATATGTGTTCACTCTAGCATGTGGGTCTGTATCTTGGAAGAGTTCAAAACATACATGTATAACTCGATCCACTATGGAATCATAGTTTATTGCCATAGATAAAGCAGGAGCGGAAGCCGCTTGGCTAAGATGCTTTTTAGAAGACATTCCTCTTTGGTATAGGCCTGTGCCAGCTATATCTATACATTGTGATAGTCATGCTGCAATAGCTAATGCTAAAAACACAACTATAATGGGAAGTCTATACACATTCGTAGAAGACATAATTCCCTAAAACAACTAATCTCAACTGGCGTTATTTCTGTTGACTTTGTGAGGTCTAATGAGAATATCGCGGACCTGATGTGATTTTAGAAGTGGTAAATAAAGATTCGATTCTCGAACTTGTGAAGGTGATGATTTTAGAAAATAATGATTTAAACTAACTCTAGAAAATTCCAGGAGTAAGAAAAAGACTAAATAACCTAAAGATGATTTTTGAATAATTTTAACAATACCAGGAATCAGGAATCAGGTAATTCTAACAACCTATGTGATTAATCAGATAATTCTTTTTAAATTAATTGAAGCCCAAATAATTGCCAAAATTGGTTTTGTTATGCTAACAAACAGAGGTAAATCACAAGCATGGATTATCAAAATTAATTAACTAAGCATAATCCATCAAGCAAAAGCACAACTGTTGAAAGAAAACCGTTTTTACTATTCAAAACTATGCAATTTTAATGATAAAAGAATTATAAATAATTATTAGAAAATAATTAAATCACATAAAATTGAGAAAATTACCTTATCCATCATCCCAGTAAATAGACTTAGCTCATGGTGGAAAAAGATTGCTCAAAAGTTGAATTCATTGCTCAAAATATTGATTACAAGGTGAAATAATAGTGCAACAGCCAAACAGCAACGGGTATAAACGTCACAGGAACAGGGTTCAACTGTTACAGCACGGTTTTAAGCAACAAAAGAGGGAAGAAATGGTAACAGACAGATTTGAAACAGCAACAGTTAAAACTGTTGCACTGTCTTCTTCTTCAGCGGCGATGGTGAAGAACACCGATCACCGGGAGCAGCAGCAGTGACCGGCCGATGTCGGAACTTGAATGGAAAATAGCAAAAGTGGTTCTGGAGCTTCGTACTTTAATTCTGAAGATTGTAAACTCCTTATATAGGCCCTGTGAGTCTTCTAGGATGTTCTAATCCCATTATAACTCGGTGATTTGACGAGAAATCGATAGTTATCCAAAACCGAAACATGTTCCTGTTTCCGTCCAAATTCATGATTCTCCAGCCCTTATCTTCGGCTTCTAGGGCTTCTAATCGATTATACGAACCTTCAATTAGATTGGGTACTTATCAATTTGCTGAAATCCCATCAAAATTGCGATTTGATTTGAGTCCTGTTTTGCCGATGAAGCTTTGACCTGGTCAACTGGGTTTGACTCGGTCAACTGACTTTGACCGAGTTGACTGGG
>JAJJMC010019566.1:224242-277089 GCA_023531435.1 Papaver californicum
GATCATTACCTTTACAAGTTCGAGAAACGATCACCTTATTTACCACTTTCAAAACTATAACACAAAGGTTCAGGACCTTATAGACACCTATTGCCTATAGTGCTATTTCTCGCTTTCTGATTTCTGATTTTCATTGGGTTTTCATTCATGTGGGGGATTGTTGGAGAAAATGGACTTAAAATGTTGTTTTTTGGTCTTGGTAGGAATGGATCTTAGGACCAAGAAGTCTCTAAGGTACACTAGCTCATTTTCACTTTTGTGAATGAACCTTTAGTCCCACATTGGAGAAACTAAAGATGATTCCTCTCCTTATTACCTAGAAAGTTGCATCTAAGGGAGGGCCCTTAGGGGTTTAGACACTTTTGTGGTTGGGGGAGGACTAAGGCTATGGGCTAGTTAGTGCAAGCATACATTTCACACACGCGCGGTGCTTCGCACCGAAGCACGCACGGTCGGTCGGGTGCGCGTGCGGTTGCGGTTGCGTTTTGCGGCTTGCGGACTTGCGGTTGTCGCTGCGGTTGCGGCTGTGGCTGTGGCTTTGGGTGCGGGTATTATTGTGGCTACGGCTGCGGGCAAGAGTGTGGTTGCGGGTGTTGGTGTAGCTGCGGCTGCGGGCCAACCAAGACTTACCTTTTTGAACAGAATATATTTCATTAAAAGAATTTAAGACTAAAGTAAATTTTGTTTTAAATGTAGGGGTGCGTCTGACCCGGCGAGATTTTAGTTGAATTAAAGAGAGAATTATTCTTGACCGTTTTAAATCCGTTTAAAACTTTATGCCCGTGTTTCATGCACGGAATTGATTTTCAATCAATAGCCATTCAAGCTACTATCTTCTTCTGCCTATAAAAGAAAACGAATTTCTTCATTTCAACTCACTCCAGAAGCAACTACTATCATGTCTTATTTTCCCCTCTTCTTGCTTTGTTTTGCGCATTGCTTGTTTATTTCCCTTCCATCTAAATTGTTGTTGAGTTCGTTTGAGGGTAACTAGTATTGTGCTTATACTAGACATAACGGGCAGTTCTATCCTGGAAACATCTCCGCTGTTGGGGTATAGCATCTCTCATTCTTGAGGAGTACCCGCGGTAACTGAAGGTCTCCAGGTCTTCTTAGAATTGGTAATACTAATGATGGGGGAATTCCTACTGTCTTTTTAAAGTTACAAAATAAATCAAATCCTAGTATTCTATAATGCATGTGTTGTACTGGAATATTAATGGTGTCGCAAAGTTGGAAGCTGGTCAAAAATTAAAAGAGTGAGTTAAAGAGTTTAAGCCTGAGATTTTATGTATTGCGGAACCAAAAATGCCCTATACTGAAAATATTTTGCAGCGTCTAAACTTATAAGGTTTTAAGAAAATTACAATTCATAATTCAATAGGGAGTTCTATAGGTAATATTTGGATTCTATGGACGGATGTGTTGGATGATACGATTGTGGTTAATTCGAGTAGGCAAGCAATTACAATAAAAGTGGAAGGGGTATATATTTTTTTTGTTCATGCTAGCTATTTACAAGTTATTCGAATGAGGCTTTGGCAGCAAATTTCTTTGCCTGACTTGATGCTCCCATGGTTAGTAATGGGTGGTTTTAATTGCGTGTTGCGTATTGATGAGAATAAGGAGGTAATGAACCAAGAACTTCTTGTATCAATGAGTTTAATGATTGGATGGATGATATTGATCTTTTCGAGGCTGATTCTTTGGGTAGTAAATTTACATGGGAAAATGGGCAATTTGGTGCGCGTAGAATTATTAGTAAATTGGATCGTGTTATCATTAATGAGGCTTGGTTAACCAAATTTATGAATTGGAGGTGTAAAGATCTTCCTAGGGTAGTTTCTGATTATTCTACTTTTTTGGGTTATCCTTTTGTTACTCAAAGGCCAAGACGTGCTCCTTTTAGAATTCAGAAAATGTGGTTTACACATTCTGATTTTTTACGTCTTTTTAATGAAAGTTGGAATACTCCGGTTCATGGTTCCCTGGTTTTATATTTCCATATAAGCTCAAGCGTTAAAGGTAGCCCTAAAGGAGTGGAACCAATCATTTTTTGGTAATGTTAATGCTCGTTTAAAGCAAGTTGAGTTGCGTCTTGAAGTTGCTTTAAGAAACTCCGATGAAGACCCATTTGATGAGGTTAAATTGAATACAATGAAAGATGCTCTTGTTATAACTCAGAGTGTTCGGTCACAGCTGCATATCATGTTGAAGCAAAAAGCTCGTAATAAATGGTTACTAGAGGGTGCTAGCAATTTTTTTTCCATAGTAACATTCGTATTTGTCGGTGTAACAATACTATTTCTGAACTCGTGGGAGAGGATGGAAATACTGTTACGGATGTGGAACAGTTGCGAGATCTTGTGGTCAATTATTATGAAGCAAAATTTAATGGTTATGATTTGCCTATAGTGGAGCAATTATTTGCCTTGAACACGATCCCATTACTTTTGACGAAAGCCAGAAGATGGATATGGTTCCTATAAAGGAAGAAATAAAGAATGCAGTGTTTTACTTGGGGGATGATAGTGCACCGGGGCCTGATGGTTTCTCAGGTTGTTTTATAGACACTGTTGGGAGATTATTCAACATGATTTTTTCAAGGCTATTACTTTCTGCAGGCAGACTGAGAGCATTCCAAATGGTATTAATTCAAGCTTGATTATTCTTCTGGATAAGGTACGTGGTGTTAATGCCCTTAAAAATTTCAGGCCTATTGGTCTTAGTAATGTTTTCTTTATAAACTTTACTAAGATTCTTGCTACAAGACTGGGTGGAGTTTTGGATAAGTTGGTTTCTGAAGAGCAAGTGGCTTTCATGGAAGACATAAATATTCATGAGAATATTAGCTTGGCTTCAGAAATGGTAAATGAGCTTCACATCAAGCATAATGATGGTAATGTTGGTCTTAAACTTGATATTTCTCAGGCTTTTGACACTGTTAGTTGGTCTTTTGTCTTGGAAGTTTTTAGAGGATATGGGTTTTCAGAAGATTGGTTTTCTTGGATTCTTAATATTTTGCAATCTGCTCGTAACTCGGTTCTTTTTAATGGCAATCCTGAAGGTTTTTTCAAGATCAACAGGGGTTTGCTACAAGGAGATCCGATGTCTCCATTGATTTTTGTGTTAATTGAGGATGTGCTCAGTAAAAATATTTCTAAACTCTTTCAGACTAAACAAATGAAGCACATGGTAATTAAAAGGGGGATTTCACCAACTCATTTATTTTTTGCTGATGATATTATGATTTTTTGCAAAGGTGATATGAGGAGTCTTAGAAATCTTGTAGATTTGTTGGATCTATATCATTGTGCTTCTGGGCAAACTGTTTATAGACAAAAAAACAAGAACCATTGCTGATTTTTTTGGGGGAGGTTCTTTAAGTAGGACAAGAACCATTGCTGATTTTTTTTGGCATAAATATTACTACTTTTCCTAATCGGTACTTAGGTGTATAAGTAATGTCGGGAGAGGTGAAATATAGGCACATTAGCAATGTTATTGACAAGATTAAGGACAAACTTTCAGTCTGGAAAGGTAAGTTACTCTCTTTTCAAGATAGGATGGTTATTATTAAATCTGTTATTGCAAGCTATTATATTCATAATATGGCAGTTTACAAATGGCCTAACAAGTTTATTCTTCAATGTGAAAGGGCGATTCAAAATTTTCTTTGGTCTGGTGATTCTAATCTTCCGAGTGCTGTTAGTGTGGCTTATGATAAAGTTTACAGTCCTTTCAAGGAAGGAGGTTTGGGTATTATTAAGTTAGCTGTAATGAACAAAGCTTTGCTCATGAAACTTTGGTGGAAAATTTAAAAAATCCAATAAGGGTTGGACGAGATATTTAGAAGCTAAATTTACTACAACGGAAGGTCAGATTAAAATGTATGGAGTTAAATCCATAATCCTATTAGGTATTCGGTAGGTTCAAAAGGATGTAACTCGTAATACTAAAGCCTTAATAGGTGATGGTAGGGTTACTTCTTTATATTTTGATATTTGGTGTGGTAACTCTAGTATTGCTGAAATAATTGGCCCTGATGGACTAGATAGATCTGTGAAGGTTGCTGATTTGCTTGTTAACGGAGTTTGGGTTATTCCTGAGGTTCATAGAGCTAATATGCTTAGTGTTGGTATTGATTTGAATGACTTTCCTATGATTCATATTGGTGTTGATTATACTATTTGGATGCCGGATTATAAAGGAAACTTTATAGTTCGGTCAGCAAAGGAGTTGATACGATCTAAATATGCACCAATAGAGGCTGCTAATTTGATTCGTGGAACTTTACACCCCAATCTAGCTGCACAAAAATGGAAGTTCTTTAAGGGAGCATGTGCTACATTAGACCAGGTACGAAAAAAATTTTAAAATCTCGCTAACAAACAAGTGTTGTGTTTGCAAGTTGGCGGATTAGTCTTTGGAGCACATTTTATGGTCCTGTAGCTTTGTTGTGCGTGCTTGGAATTGGATTTCAGGTATCTTTTTTCTACAACCACAATTTAATTTAATCATCTCGTACAAGGTTGCTAAAGGAAGAAGTCGTATTATTAAGGATGTGTGGTTAATTGCTAACCTAGTAATTCGATCGGAACTTTGGTATAGAAGATGTTCGTATTCTAATTTTTTTCAGAGTTAGTCATCGCAAAGTTAAGCACGCTGAACCTGTTTGCTTGTTTTTGGCATCCTCCGGATCATAATGAATTATTACTTTGCTACGATGGTGCGTCTAGAGGAAACCAGGGATTACAAGAGCTGGTGTGGTTGTAAGAGATGTGGATTGTAATGTGGTTGGAGCAATGAGTATTGGACTGGGTACAAAGAGTAATTACCTTGCGGATTTGTATGGCATTATTGTTGGGCTGGAATGGGTTGTTAAGTGGGGTGTTATACGTGTTTTAATTCGTTCTGACAATTGAATACAATTTTCCCATTATTTTCGTATCCGTAATTATGCGAAAAGAAGGGCGATGATGTGATAAAATATAGTGGTAAAAAGAGGTTCGATTCTCAGACTTGTGAAGGTTTAATTATAGACTTAATTTTAATTAAAGAAAACAAAACAGAATAAAATCAAGATGACTTAAAAATATGGGGAAGAACTAGGATTCAGGATTCCACTTTTAACCAATAAATCAAGTGATAGTAATTTTAATCATGCAATTAAAACATTTTAATTTGATTCTAAAGCATTGCAAAAATAGATTTTCAAAACAACAACTGTATAACACAAGCATGGAACATCTATGGACCTAATCCGAGGCATGCACCATCTAACGGAATCACAATTGTTTAATAAAAATCTTTTAAATCAATTTTCAATCAAGGCAATTAATCATAAATAAATTGCATAAATAAATTAATTAAATACATACCACTTAATTATTGGAGAAAAAGCTTCCTCCATCATCCCAGTAAATATACTTAGCTCATGGTGAAGAAAACTTGCTCAAAAGATCTTTTCATTGCTCAAAAAGTTGATTACAAGGTTGAATAATGGTGTAACGGCTGAACAGTAGCGATTATAAGTGTAACAGGAGATGGTTCAGCCGTTGCAAATAGCTTTAAGCAACAAGAGTGTTGAAAAACTAAGGCAACAGGAGCAAGATGTAACACTGAGTATGCAACAAATACAGATGTTGCAGGGTTGACTTCTTCGGTGATGGTGGATGAAGAACACGGCACCGGAGCAGCAGCAGCAGGTAGTCGGCGGTAACGGAGGTGGCCGGAAGTTGACTGAATTGGTCTCTAGCGGTGCGTGAGTGCTTCTAAGCCCTTCTCTTCATATATAGGCTTTGGGAACCCTTGGGAGTGTCCCAAACCTAGTAGAACTCGGTGAAATCCCCATATTTTCGATTCCCAATCAAAACAGGAACCCATCTCTTTTTCCGGCCAAATTTGCAATTTCCGAGCAGATTTCTCGGCATTCTCTCTAATTCTAGATTGTTCTGGACTCTAATTGCAATTGAGTTGCTATTGATCGCAAGAAATCCCACCAATTTCGTGATTCTTTCGGTGTCCAGAAACTTCTCCGGTGGATCCAGGAAGATCCCGATGAGTCCGATTCGGGCCGATCCGACCCGGCTCGCTGAGTTGACTCGACCGATTCTGGGGTGCCCCTTATCCATTTCTGGGGTGCCAATAACACTTGTCCCTGGGTGCCTTTATCACTTTTTGAGCCAATTTTTCCACAAATCTTTATTCTTCTAATGTACCTACAAAAGCATAAAAACACGTAATAAGTGCAGAATCAAATACTAACTCAATAGAAATTAAGGTGCAAATTAGACACTAAAATGTGTCTATCAGCCGAGTTCCAAGTTTTTACGGAATAATGGCGTTAAGTTTCTCGACCCTTTGCCTTAGATTCTACTAGTGCGGTTACAACAGTTGAACAAGCTAATGTGCCGTGGTTTGTGCAACATCGTTGGTTCGTTGTAGTAATTTGTATGATTATATTCGTTTTGTACACACTTTTTGTGAGGCAAATTTTGCATCAGATGTTATGGCGAAACATGGGTGTATGCTAGAAGATGGAGAGGAGATAATTTATGACGGTCAACCTAATTTTTTGAATAAAGTAGAATATCCTTATATATTTTATATTAGATTTAAATAGATTATAATTTTCTTGGGGTTTTTCTGACCTCTTTTCTTGTAAACTTGTTGTAAATATTTCGTTTCATTAGTAAATTTTTTGAGTTATCAAAAAAAAAATACAAGGTAAATCTCTATAAACCCATTCTTATAACAAAATTTTTTGATTGATCTATGTGCTTAAATCTTACTTTTTGTGAATCAAAATCCTGAGTTATTACGAGAATCGTTCGAAGTGGATCTATCGTCTCCATCGATTCTGGTTATGTTGTTCATGAATATGAAGAACATCCAACAGAATCGGTGGATTCAACGGTTCCACGTCGAACGATTTCGTTTCATATTCCTCATAAATAGTTACCATACCCAGAATTTTTGGATACGGCAGATCGTATCCAACGATCCTACCTTTTCATTTATCTATTTTTCTCTGATACGAATCGTTGGATAAGTTTATCCGTCGATTTTTGTATGTATTCTTCGTTGATAGCATATTCAGAACCGTTTCATTTTCTATTGTTTCATTTTTTTTTTTTCAACTTTTTTATGTTGAGAATCGGTGGATAGGGGAGAATCAATTATAAATAAGTGAAACTAGGCATAGGCAAGAATGAAAACGCATATAGTAAAGGCTATTCCCTCTAAAAAAGTTGTTCATAACCTCCGACTACGAAAGAAAGGAAGTGAATAATGAACTTAATACATGAACGAATCATATCATTAACGCAAACTTCATTTTTCTCATGCATGGAGTTGTTTTTAGTACCCTTACAAGCCTCGGGCTAGGAAAGGGATCGTCAAAAGATCTGTCGTATCTAGCGATTCTGGATATGTAAAAATAAAAATAAATTTTATCAGCAAGTAGGAATCGGTGGATACGTATGTGTCTTATCCAACGTTTCTTCCTTACTGATTTTTTTGTTTCTTTTTATTGTTAGAATCGGTGGATAAATATTATCTTATCCACCGATCATGTTATGTTCATTTTAATGGTCAAATTTTTGTTATTAGTTAAATTAATGATTGTGATTGCTAGAACTAGTAGTAGTTGTCAATTGGTAACAAGTAATAACACTAGTAGTGATATAGATAATTTTTTTTTCTCTTTAGCCATACTTATGCTTAATCTTCAATTTAATCTTTGTATACATGGATGCAATCGCAAGAGGAGTGCCGACTATACACATGTTCTTTTATATGATGTAGAGAGACAGCCGAAGCCAAATAACTTTGGAAGAGAGACAAAGTTAGAGCAACTAATGAAGCTACTTGGAGAGCTCGCTTTGGAGGAATTGACGAGGTTATTCGTGTTACAACAATCACAATAGAGGATATGGCATTGTGGAGCGAATATTTTCCAATGTTCTGTGCAGATGATCCAGATAATGATGGCACCGCTGATGTTGGCGATGTTGTTGCTGCTGATGTTGATGTAAATGGCGCTGACATTGCTGCCGCTGATGGTGATAACTGAGAGGGTGGTGAAAATAATTTAGTTTATGAATGCTTATTTATATCTAAAATAATAGTTATGTTTCTTTTTTATAAACTTGTTATGTTTGGTTTTGTAATGACTATAAGGTTTATAGGTTTTACGAATGAATGAACTAACTAAGGTTTTAATTACATCTTATGATTGAGTCAATTCGAATTAGTAAATTTGATGTAAATGGTTTAATCATGTCTTATGTGTTACTTTTTCTTGCACATGGTCAAACTTCGGCTTAACTAGTTTTTTTTTGAAAATATAGTCGTTGGTCTTTCATGCATATAAATAGGATAATTCGTTCTCCATCATACAGTACTTCATTCAAAGAAATCCTTCTCCATCATTCACTGTTTTATTCAAAAGAAATCCTACTACAATGGATAATCCATCATCATCAACTAACAAATCAACTGTTGCTATGGAATAAGAGAAATTAACAACCGAATAAAAAAAAGGACGGATGTTAAGAGAGAGACCCAATGGATTAGAAATTTTTACATCGTGTTAAATCTTCCCGAAGAGAGCCGTCCTGATAGTCTATTTTGGAATCTTGTTAATACGTATCCTTTCATGCCCAAGTGGAACGGTAAGTACATGAAACCACTTGTATCTTATAGGGATGAGTATGTTTCTTCTCGCACAATAGCGGTTAGAAAATTGTGCTACAAGTCCAACGAGATTCTAGCTAGACATAAAGGGAACATGTATGAAGCGCAAGATGAATATATAAAATGGAGAGGAGAACCGTTTAGTCACTTCGAAGCTGCATTGATAATCGAATCTCACTTCGGGAGATAAAGAGAGTTCCATTTTATTCAATTTACTAGTGTAAGCAAGTTTATTTTATTTATGAAGAGTGTCCAATAAGAGATTAAGGATCATCCTGATGATGACAAACATTGTTCACTTTAAAAAACTTAGATAAGTACCTAGAATATGCCCATAGATCTTTGATTCTGGTCTGGTTCGAGAAGTTAACCTTCCTTATAAAGTATTGACCATTTAATCTATGCACTATAATCTTAAATGGGCAATCATTCTTCTTCGAATTATTCATGTATACCTTCGACGTTCTCTTCACATAAGGTTTTTCCTTTATCTTGTGAACTTTTCTATCTTTCCACTTCTCTCGTAAATAATTTTCAAACAATCACGTCTCGAATGACGACTTAAAACTTATGCACATTTGATTCCTATGCCTTTGTCCATAAACCATTGCTTTGCATCGTCCTTGTTTACCCATACTAATTAGTGTAGTAGTAAATAGAAGTATCAGGACCCACCTGAGACACGTGTTCATGTTGATCGTCGCCAAGCGTTTCAACAATCTATAATATAAACCAAAAACTTATAGGCAAAAACAATCGGTGGATAAAAAACAAGTGTGTCGACAGATTCCTAATAATCGACCTTTAGGTACTTATTTATGCATCGATTCCACCTAGTCTTGTTTTTGGAAAAAAATTTCCCAAGTATACAATTAGCACACGTGAATTGACTTATGTGACGATTCTAACATTTAACAAAGTACATTTTTTCTGGTCATTTTTTCGAGTAGAGTCGGCCCATAGCGCAACACATATCGACCGATTGTATACTTGGTGAATTTTGGAAAAATCTCGAAGTGATACAATCGGTTGATATGGGAGTCCATAATAGCCAATTTTTTTACCTACTAATTCCCCCAAATTTGAACCACAATTGGTCGTTGTTCATGACTAGATCCGCGGATTGTGTTTCAAATTTTTTGGGAAGATTTTTGATGTGTTGTAGAAATAGTGGTAAAAGATTCGATACTTAGACTTGTGAAGATTTGATTTTTAAACCTAATTTTTAATACTAAAAATAAAGAAGATTAAATTAAAATTGATTTAATATTTTGGAAAGCATTGAGATTAAGGATTCCACCATTAGCCAATTTTTTAAGTGATTTGATATTAATAATTATCTTGCAACTCGTACATTCAATTGATTCTAAATATTGCCAAATTTAGATTTTCAAAATAATAGTTGTATATCAAAAGTAAAAGACACCAGTAGCCCTAAACTAAGCATGACCCATAAAAAAAAAACACAACTAATTGATAAAAATCATTATTTCAAATTTAATTCAAAGCAAATAATCATAAAAAAATTCAAAATTAATTAGATAAAAATATACCACTTTATTATTGGAAAAATGGCTTCCTCAGTCACCTCAGCAGTGGGGTCCATCTCCTCATGTTGTAAGCAATCTCAAAATGTGTATTCATGGCTCGAAAATTGTTTACAAGAATGAAAAGAGTGAAAATTGTGTAAAATAAGGAGTTTGCAACGGTGTAATGGCGTTGCAGACAACTGTTTCACTGTTTCATAAGAGAAAGTATTTACACTGAAGATAAACATTGCTTTTGTGAAGATATCCGTTGCATATGGGTTGAAGAAACCGTCGCAACTGAAGCTAAATGTTGCAAAGACGAAGATATCCGTTGCTGTTCAGTTGAAGAAATCGTCGCCTATTTCCTGTTTTTCACTACAACAACAACAACACTTTTTTTCTTCCTTTTTTTTTTTCAATTCAAGCTCTCCCCTTTTTTACTCGATATCTTTGCTTTATATAGGCTCCACCAAACCTAACAACTCTTACGAAGTAGATAAGGACTCAAAACAACTATTAAATCTCGTATGAATCCGAAACAAAAAAGATTTTCTTTTCCGGTTCAAATACTACTTTGAACCATTTTTCTCGGCAAGAAAACTATGATTTTGATGTGTTCAATTGTTGCTCCAACTTGATAACTCGATAATCTTCTAATCCAAGTAAAGAAATCCCATAAAAATCGGACTTCAAACAAATCAAGGTACTCTTTACTCGGAAAGGAAATATCTCCCGCCATTTTTGGTTTTTAAATCAAAAGGGATTACCCCCTAACCAACAGTGGGGTCCCATTATCAGAACTCCTGTGTGCCTTTGTCAATTTTTCGGGTGCATTTAGTAATTTTTTCTCGGGTGCTTTTATCATTTTTTGAGCCGATTTTTTCCACAAATATTATTTTCCAAAAATACCTAAAAACATATAAAATCAAACAACAAGTACCAATCGAGCATTAACAATATAGATAAATTGAGGACAAATATGACACAAAAATGTGTCTATTAGATGTAGAATCGGTATATGCGGTGCCATCATATCCGCCGATTCTGGGTAATACGTAGGCCAGAAAATAACTTAAAATTCGAATTTTCTTGGTGATTATAAGCTACAAATACATGTTTGGAGATCTTTAGTACGTATACTTGACGGTTGGAAGCATTACAATCTTCATTTTTTCCGATTTGACTCTTCATTTGGTTGATTAAACTCCTTAACTATGTTTTGGTTTACACGTTCTTGTTCATCCAACAAATATCCCAAATCCATAGGATCGAAACACGATAATATGATTGGCGATATGTAGATGCACCCGCTGCTTCATCACCACTAGAATATACGTCGACACAATCAAATTTTATCTTTGCTACCAAAATTACAAACCCCTAGTTTTCCTCAACTTCTTTTCCTTCTTCTTCAAACTTTCAAAAAAAAAAACTCCGATTCAATTCTTAGAATCTAACAGTAACTATAATCCAATTTCAAACACCAACTAATTTATCTACCAATTAAATTAATTAACATTAATTAATCATGGACAAATTAGTTATTAACAAAAATAACTGAATAAAGGATTTTTTATTTTACTTTGTAATAACCCTATTTTAATTTTTTAGGTAGGCCTCCAATAAAATGGATATGCCTCAATTTAACCAAATTAATAAATTTAACAAATATTTAAGAGCTGGAGTAAAGTTTAGACTATGTTCATTAAGCATTTCTAAAAATCGTTTGCCTTTTCAAGTTGGCACCCATAGTGTTTATATTCATTAGACGAGTATTATGTATCCTGATCGGGCGTGGTTGGGGTTATTGGGAATTAGTTCTTTTAAACATGCTGGGATCGAGTTTAAACAACCCAAAAAAGACGCATGCATAAAAAAAAATGGTGAGTCCCAACTGAATGTTACGGGATTCAACTAAACAACTTTTGGTGTGAATAAACAGCATTTGCTTTGTCTAAACCCATGGCTCATTTAGAATATGGAAGAAGATTTGATCAATTTTTATCTTGATGGTTTTGAAGTAATTGATCTTGTGGAAAACAACATATATAAATGAGGGATTCTTTGGATTAAATTTTTCTTTTTACATGGTGAATTTTATAAATCAGTAAAAACTAACAAGCTATTAGAACATGTATGATCAAGACTATTAACAGTGAAATCTACTAAATCTATTTTTTGTACTGATTATAAGTCTACCAACTACTACTATATGCAATTACAATTTATCATAATTTTTAAAAATCCTCAAAACAGTTCAATCATCTTTTTTCATCTCAAAGCAATCATAATTTATCTAATAATCATATTAGAATACAAATTTTTATTTTGGTACTTCATATACCGTATAGTCACCGTTTTAACGACTGCATAAATCATCTCTCTCTTTCCTCTATCAAGTTAATTAATCTGGATTGCGAATACGGGCCGAGCTTAGTTGATCTTATATAAAAAATAACTTGAGATAAAGCTTAACAAATAAAAGATTAAAATTTACTACTAGTTCATAAGAATTGGTAAAGCTTAACGATCGAGAAGCTTGGGATAAACAATATATAATCGATGTTCTTACTTCTCATAGCTGCAGAAAATTAGTTTGGTTATAAGTAACAAATAAAATTAAATGAAGGAATATAAAAACTTAAAAAGATAAAATAAAATAATAATAATAATTTGATTACCAAATTTTTGTCTAAAGATACGTGCATATCTAGATGTCATATCCAATGGCTATAAGGTGAGCCCCTTACACCGATCAATCACAAAGGTAACCCGTCACAACAGAAAATCTAATCGAATCACCGATTTAGAAAAATTATAATTAGGGTTTATATTTTACATATTTTCTAAATAAATTTATTTATTGGTATACAGATGTGATAAAAGCAAACTGGGAATTTTTTTTATAAAAATAGAAAAATAATTTAATTTAAGAGAAACTCATTTATCGGCCTTTACATTTGGGATAGAAGGGATATGTTTGAACAAACTCCTGATCAACTGGACAGTAACATAGGAATGTGAATAGGATCATACATTACCAGCAATAACCGAATTCATAGTTACATACCGTACGTTCTTGTAGTGTGTGTAATGTACGTGGCTCTGCTGTAGCATTACCAGGAAAGATCATGTCTGATTTTTTGGTCCTTGATCCAACTTTTACTATTCTAATCTAATAAAAGTCTAATCTTAGATTATCTCGAAAAGATTATCACAAATAATTATTAATAAAGATTAATACTAAATTACTATAGATAAAACTTATCATATAAATCTTACTACCATGTGAGCTACTCATCCCTCTCACATATATTATATATGCTTTAGACACTGCAATTGTGATCTGTTGTCCTAAAAATAAATAACGGTTAAATCGTACTTTCTTAGTACTTGCGGGAGTTGCGTTATATTTTTACCTTTCTTTGTCGACTAGCGCTTCTCACTTAATAAATAAAATCATTAATTTCAATCAACGGTTACAATTATCTCTGATTTAAAAATATCACTAGAAATAGAGAAATTGAACCGTTGATTTGCTGACCTTTAACCTACTATAACGACTGACTTAATTATCGGTTCTGGGGTGCCGACTATTACTCTCTTCCTAATCTCTTTTGTTTTTACTGAATCGAAGTCCTTATATACGTGTCTCCATTCCCAGATTTATATTAACCTATTCTCTTGGTTACTCCCATCTCCACTCACAAAATATAAACTATTTATTCAGGTAAAAATATATCAGTGTTAGATTCAACAAGTGCAACATCATGATCAGTATGAGAAAAGCGAGAGGATTCAAGCTAAGGTTCAGAGTATGCCGGGTTTTTAAATGGGTATTAAGCCCCAGACGAAAACAGTCATGTGGGTATCGACAATTATTAAGATCATATTCATCTTCATTAACAAATCCAACGAATCATACAAGAAATAAGGCGATCAAGAAGATATGCAACTGGGGAAAGTCTTTAAAAGAAGGAGCAAAAGAATTATGTAGTCCAAGAAAATCAACATCAACAACTAAGAAAAAGGATTATATTCGGTTGGGTGCAGCTAACCCGTTTGCAGAAGATCAGAAACCCATTCCAAAAGGGCATTTGGCTGTGTATGTTGGTGATAAGGATGATGATTACCGTCGGGTTTTGGTTCCGGTTTTTTATTTTAATCACCCGTTATTCGGTGAATTTCTTAGAGAAGCTGAAAAGGAATATGGATTTGAACATCCCGGTGGGATTACAATTCCTTGTCAGATTTCTGAGTTCGAGAACGTAAAGACTAGAATTGCTGCTGGTGAGATTTACCGGAATTCTATTCTAAAGCATCGATTATGCTAATCGTGATCGTGATGCCGATGATGATGATGATGAAAAAGGATTGATTTAGAAAATATTAGGGGTACAATTTTACTCTTTTTTTGGTCCTTTTTTTAGATTTTTTTTGTTCATATTGGGTGTAGTAGAGAATTTTTAGTTTAATTAAAGGACTTTTTGTTGGAACCCTTTTAAACGGAAATGAATAATATCGTCATTAATTTTTCTGCTCCGGTCCGGCGTAGTAAACGTGCTGTTAAGTGGAGCTGAGAATCTCACTACTATTACGCGTGTCGTTATCTCGTAGTGGGTCCACTCCATGCGTAAATGTCTTCCACTTATGCGTTGTCGTTTACTTTCAATAATTTAAAGGAGAACTGATTATTATGAAATTGAGTAAGTTTTACTCGTGATAGGAATGAACTGAATTTCAACTGAAATATGGCTTTCTGGTAGTTTAACATGATCTCCTGCTTGTTTTAAAAGAAGCTAGAATTAGAGTAGGCGTGTGAAGGGGTGGAGCGGAGCAGAGAAAGCGCAAGTGACATTTGCGCTTCCAAAAGCTAATTATATTTTAAGTTTCGGGTTTAATATATTTTTGCTATCCTATTAGGATGCATTTTGCAATTTTCCTAGGCTATATTTTGGTGTAGTTTTTTTTTTTTTTGTTGTGTGTGTGATAAAGGTATATAACATTCTGACCGATATAGATTGAGTGCAAATCTGTAATAGTGTAACGTATTTGTCCGTGCAATGTACTACTCTTATGGCAATTTGGTTTCTATCACTATATTTTGCCATTTAGTTGTCAAAATGACTTAGTCTGTCATTTAACACATTGATTACCGGAAAGGTCGATAGTAGAGAAGTTTTCACGTATTTTCTAGTTTTGAGTTAAATTGATTGAATCATTTTCATGATTTCATCTGATCCCTAAACTTAGGTCGCAACATTCAATAATCACCCAATGTTTTAAGAACCAGATTGGACCGGCCAGTTCAACCGGTAAATCAATGAACCAATAAAAAAAAAGGTTGATTCATCTTTGACCTACTAACACGTTAAAAACCAGAAAAGCAATCAAACTATGCGGTTCAATCGGCAAACCAACCGACCCAGCTGATTTTTACCTGGTTTATCCGGTTACTTTATCTTTCTATTTTAAGTATTTATTTTGTTTTTCGAAACTTTTTTTTTCCTAGATTTGACTTATTTTTCTCTTAAAATGTTCTATTATAATGGAAAGAAGATTTATGCTTTTAAGAATCAATTTGAAAAGCATATCCATTATGCATAAGATCTTATCAATCTAGGAATCAAAAATAAAATTTATTTATAATAAAAATATGATAAATGCAATAAAGCTCAACCTTAATAAAGAGAATAAGAAGATGTTGAATTGGTGAAGGAGATAAACAAGGTCGCAATTTTGATCATGTTTTCTTCTTCAGAGATAATAGTTTAAGAGAGAGGGAAAATGTGAAAACTGAAAATAAAGTAAAATGGGAAGGAAAGAATCAGGAGACTTAGTTGACCGGGTGAATTATGAAATATTAACTTTTTTTTTACATCTTGTATTATTATAATATATATTTTTTCCGTCCAAAATAAGATTATATTAAATTAAGAAAAAATATAAAAAATATAAAAATCTATTTTTTTTCTTGTAATATTACTTCCTTTTTTGATGAAAACCGAAAACGTTAAATTCGTTTTATTATAATATTAATATCATTAATAAGAATATATAGGAAATAGAACTATGCCTATCTAGATGGACAACCAAAAATAAAAATTATATTTATATAATTTGGACGGAAGGAGTATATACTAACCACTGCCACCACGTCTACTAATAATTTATCTAACTTCTATAGTGTTAGGTATTACAATATTATTTATATATATTTTTTACTATAAAAAGATTATATATGACCCAATAAACCACCGGTTGAACCACTAGTTGAACTATTTAACCCTTATTCGATAGTTTTTTTACTGGTTTAATGACCGATCAAGTTCTTAAAGCATTATAATCACCACACTTAATGCTTAAGACTAGCCCGTTAATAAACAGTTGACATTTGTATTTTATAATGGAAAAAGGTCTACAACCTCTGTTTTACCAGAGGCGATCTAGGTAATAGATTCTTTCTAGGACCTTAGGTTCCACATTCCTGGAAAGCTGTTTCCGGATCTCAGATAAAATTTTGCCAGACATATCCCAATTACCTTAAAACCCAATGTGTGAGTATAATAAAATTGTAGAAATTTTCCTATCGAAAACTGCTTTTGTTGTTGTTTTTCGTTTTTTTGGGTAACTAGTAATTTCTGTGTTTTCCTATGTTCTAGCTTCTCGACACAAAGTTCAGATCGCGATTACGTTTCTCTTTATCAACTTCCAAAAGAATGAGAAGAATTTATTAGGAAAAACATCCCGATAGAGAAATGGTTTTCCTACTGCCTTCTCTCCTTCCCTTGTTTGAATCTCTAGTTTTAATTTTTCCCTTGAACAAAGGTACAAATCCCTCGTAGTAAATAGCATAGCTGCATAAGTGATGTGGAGGTACGGGCATCTTTGGAAACTGGAACTCCATAACTGGCTTTTGGGTACGTGAGATTTGAAAATCAAACGCAAGGTTCGGAATCCGGATAGACAGGTTTGAACTTGAATGCTAATTAAAGTGGTCAAGTTAACTTTTTTTTAATCAGCAATTTAATGAAATTTGATTATCCGTGGACCGTGACAATGAAACTTCCCGATGTTGTGGTATTTGTGGGAAGGTATATTCAAACCTGCTCAAGCTCAACCACTTAAAAATGTTATTCATAACATGCAAGAAAAACGTATCAACATCATGGTTCATGGACCATTTTAATGAACCACTGTGAACGGGATTTATCGACATACTTGTACAGTAAAATGCATCTTTCCTTATTCTGATATAGTAAGTAAGCTTAAGCTACGCAACAACAAAGACAAAAAATAAGTCGCATTAAAGCCCAAGTTGTTCAAGACACTTGAGACTTAAATTGCTATTCAACACGCTTTTTCTATCTTTGATAGACTTCGACGATCTTGAACAAGTGGTTTTGTTTTAGAGTCTATCTAATCTCCCGGTTGTTATTTTAGACTTGGTACAGAAGAATACTATCGGTATATCACATTTAATGCTAATTCCTTTGTTGCTATCAAAGAAAAATTTAGTACGCCGAACTTTAATAGAAGGTGTCCACATTGTATTAAAGCCTTTGTACCCCATTAGAGTTCCTTATTTCTCAGCAACAGTTGTTGTAATTGTTCCTTTCGTGTTAACTTCATTGCACTAGTAGAGGTGTCCCGTTTTTAGACGCTTACTCTAGGCCTCACCAGAGATTTTTTTTTCTTTCCTTGGTTTATTTTGTTGTAACTGCAACAATAAAAATGCTGAAACAGAAGATGTTAACGTTAAAATAAAATTTCTGAATTGAAACATTGATTTGCACACAAAGGACAGAGTCACCTGCTCAGCAAATTGTCTTAAACACAATATTCCGTTGATACTCCTCAAGAATGAGAGATGTTATACCCCCACAACAGAGATATTTCTAGGATAGAACTGTCCGTTATGATTTGTATAAACACAATGCAAATCACCCACTCAACGAACTCAACAACAATAGAAGAAGGAAGGAAATAAACAAGCAAAGCGCATAGCAAAGCAATAAGAGGAGAAAAGAGCTACGGATAGTAGCCTGCTATGGATGAGTTAAAATGAAAAATTCAAGTTCTTTTTATATGCGAGAAGAGGAGAGAAATCATCCAGCAATCAATTATGCAATAAGAGTGAATGTCGACATAGTGATGTAAAAATAAAACGGGCAGAAAAATATCGACATTATGTTGTAAAGAAAATTTTCACCGGGTCAGATGCCCCCCATTAAGACAAGATTTTATTTTTGAAATTCAAATTTATTTAAAAAATATTTCAAAAGAATTTTGTCCAAAAAGATAAGTCTTGGTTGACCCACACCCGAACCCGCCCAGCCCGCTCAACCGGACGGACGACGTGCGTGCTTCGGTGCGAAGCACATATTCTTCTGAATTATATGTACCTGCGGGATTAATTTGGAAAACCGGTAGAGATATACAAGAATAAACCATATTTATTGGAAACATTCCTCTAATGAATTCCCTGAGAACCTTTATAGTAAATAGAATATACAAAATTGTAATCAATCAAATATTGCAAAACCCGGGTATTTATTACCGTTCAGAATTGGACCATAACGGAATTTCGGTCTATACCGCCACCATAATATCCGATTGGGGAGGAAGATCATAATTAGAGATTGATCGAAAAGCAAGGATATGGGCTCGTGTGCCCTTCCTCGTCTCTGGGTGCCTAGGTATCCACCGTAAGCCTTTCCTTGTTTGAACCTCGCCGTTAACTTTAAGGCTATGCCATCCTAAGGTGCTGCTAAATGGAAGTATCTTATCAACGTCCATGAATGATAAATCATAGATCGAACTGCTAGACAGATGGATCTTATATGAATCGTATGATGAAGTTCGAGTGGCACATACGCTCCTTGCGCGACCTAGGATTAAGGCTGGTTTCTCTGCTTCTCTGGGACGACCCCTTGTCTGAGGCAGCGTAGTTTGATGATTCTATTGATTCTACTCATCCGTGCTTCGGCTTAGTCTCTAGAGTTCCTAAGTCATTATTGATCTACCTAGGCAATCCCCACGTTCCTGCTTCGAATGCTACTGAGAGGTCCACTAGGGATCAAAAATTGTTGAAGAAAGAACAAGATATTTCTTTTGTCCCTTCCGCGCGTGTGTGAAATGTGTGGTTGCACCAACTATCCCATAGCCTAAGTCCTCTCCCTCACACAAAAGTTTGTTGACCCCAAGGGGCCACCCTTAGATGTAATTTTCTAAGTAATACGGAGAGGCAACATCTTTAGTTTCTCCTATGTGGGACTAAAGGTTTCATTCAAAAATAGTAAAAATGAGCTAGTGTCCTTAGTGACCCCTTGGTCCTAAGTTCCAATTTATCCAAGACCATAAACCAAACACATAAAATCATTAATAACACATTTTTGTTGCTGCAGCCTGCAATAGTGGTTCCTATTATTGTTTCCTAAGCAAAACTTAGAGTATCTCCAACAGAAGGTGAAAATTTTATATTCTCATGATACATAGGATTTTCGATCCTCATTTGAATTAAATTCATCTCTAACAATAAGTTCTACAAAGTAGGAGGGGTGTCAAAATAAATTCAAAGGTCTTAGCGAAAGTCTTATCTAGACTTTCGGAATAACCGCCATGTCATTTTTTAACTATTTTTATAATTATTATTTCTAAATAAATCTTTCTAAACCAATAGGAAAAAAGAAATCACCTTTATTCTGTATCTATAAATAAAATCATAAAAATAAGACCCCACACCATTGGAGATGGTTCATGAGCAAAATATTCTTATTTTTACCACATATATAAAACCCCACAAATAAGGGTCTAAATAAGACCTCTACATAGGATTTTTAGCACCCACTATTGGAGATGTTTATAAATTTGTAGGGGAACAAACGACTATGACTGTACACACTATTGAAGACCCATTTAAAGGAAAGAAGTTTATGGGGAAGAATAACATATCAAGTAGTTGGTTAAGCTCATTAAGTTTTTCCAGTTCTCAAGCTCATTTGGCAGTCAAAAGTTAATTTATTAGGGGTGAGCAATGGGTGGAACCCGTGGATTTGGTGACACTCAAATCCAACCCATCAAAATGGCGGGTATTAGATTTGCATCCATGTCCAATCCATCATCTGCAGATTTAACATCCATGGATGGGAGGATGGACAGATTGGATGTGGATAAATCCACGGATTTCATACTTTTATCAAAAAAAAAAAAAAAAAGTTAACATCTTAATAAAAAAACTAATTTAAACATTAATCTGTTGTAATTTAATTAATATATTAAATTATTACAACATAATAATGCTAAAAGTATAATAATATCATCTCAACAACCAAAAGTAAAATTTAAAAGTATATTCAGTACTGCTTGCTTATCAATTTGAATCATCGGTACGATTAGGCTAGGATGAAAACATTAAAAGTTATATAGTACCTGTAAAATACATATATGTCTCTCTGTATTTTATAAATTTTCTATTTACCCTTAAACATAGCGGGTTTGGGTATCCAATGGATTTCTATACTTGCACCTCCATCCAACCCATTATTTAGTGGATTTTAAAAATGCATCCATGTCCAACCCGTCCATGAACGGGTTGGGTGTCCATCCGCCAAACTACTGATGGGTTGGATCGGATTGGAGGGTTTGGGTTCATATGCTCACCCCTAAAATTTATGTTATGTTGTTCGACTGGCCCATTAAATGTGAGTTCTTGAGTGTTAGAACATCACAATGAGAAGGTTAAAATGCTAAATATACGAAACCTGTTTTAAGGGCTCCTCTAGAATTATGTTGTCTAGGATGTGGATAAGGAGTGTCCTTATACATAGTAAATGATTAAGTTATCCTTGAATCAACTATATTACCATATTATCTTTCTACTATAAGCCTTAATCTAAAACAATACAAAACAAAATCAAAATCAATTTATTTATGTTTTTGTTTTTGATCGCTAAAATACATTAAGTTAGTTAAATTGTTTTACCCAATTTGTAGTGTGAGTGTAATCCACGACTAGGTTGTAGTTGATTTTCGTAGCTGTAATTAACTTTACGGCTATAAAATGATGAATTCTACCTGCAGATTAATATCTGTTTCGCTAAAAAAAAATAAATTTTTAGCCATAAATGAGTTTTCAAAACCTAATTTTTTTTTCCAAAAAACCTAACGGTATGTGGTTATTCATAGACGAGAAGTGTTTACGGTTTGGAAATTGCAATCTATCCTAGGTGACTATACAATTTCAAAAATAATTGCAAGTATTTTTATGGCTAGGTCATAATGTTCAAAACCTATTCGTAAATACTTATTTGATAACCTACGGATATGTCATAATGTTGAAAACCCAACCATAAGTTGTTATTTGATTACCTACGACTAGTTATCCATTATCAAAACCTAAACGTTACCCACGTTTTACCTGGAAATTTCATTAATAATAAGGCTAGGTATTTTTGGGTATTCTTTAATGTGTCAGCAATTTTATTAACAATAAAGTCGGGTATTCTTTAATACCGACAATTTTATTAACAATATTATCGGGTATTATTTAATATTGTTCAAGTTACAATACTTCCCCCCTCCCCCCCAAACACAACTACTTTCTCCTTTTAGTACCCAATCACTTGATTTTGTTTATACAACAAAGATAAATAATGGTCAGTCGATTGTTTATTTGTTGTTAAATACTTTTGGTTTCGTATAAGAAAATAGGCATGAAATAAGAGTTGATTTGTCATGAATTTATTTTTTTAATTTATAATCATTTACGATTAGGTTTTGAACATTTTGACTTAACTGTGGAACTAAAAAATTGGCAGATGAGTATTTGGAGCATATTTTCTGGTCATGTAGCTTTGTTGTGCGTGCTTGGAATTGGATTTCAGGTATCTTTTATCTATAACCACAATTTAATTTAATCAGGTCGTACAAGGTTGCTAAAGGAAAGAGCCGTATGATTAAGGATATGTGGTTAATTTCTAACCTAGTAATTCAATCATAACTTTGGTATACAAAAAACAAAATTGTGTACGATAAGAGAACAACGAATTGGAGTTTCTTTCGACAGCGCACAGTCAGGCTTATTCATGAGTACTCAATCCATTTGAAAAGCTTTATGCACAACACTATAGAAGTTACTCGTATTCTGAATTTTTTCAGAGATAGTCATCGCAAAGTTAAGCACGCTGAACCCGTTGCTTGTTTTTGGCATCCTCTGGATCATAATGAATTATTACTTTGCTGCGAGGGTGCGTCTAGAGGAAATCCAGGGATTGCGGGAGCTGGTGTGGTTGTAAGAGACGTGGATTGTAATGTGGTTGGAGCAATGAGTATTGGACTGAAAATAAAGAGTAATTACCTTGCGGAGTTGTATGGCATTATTGTTTGGGCTAGAATAGGCTGTTGATAGTAGGGCTGAACACGGTAATGGTTTTCCGCGGAAATCCACCAAAACCGAACCGAATATCCCAAAACCGAACCGAACCGTTTACCAAAACCGATCGGTTTTGGTTTGGGTCAAAAACCGAACCGTTTACCATGGAAAACCGATTAATGATAGCCGTTCATCTATATTTTGATGGATCTAATCTAGACCCTTAGATATTTTGATATATAATGAAGAAGAAGCCCTAATTTTCTTCTTCACTTTCATTTCTCTAGGGTTTCTGTAGTGTGACTGTCGGCTGTTCCTCTCCGCCTCCACCAAGACCACCACTCCAGTTCTGTTCATGGATGTCTTCCGCCTCCACCAAGACCACCACTCCAGTTCTGTTCCTCTAGTCTTCCGCCTCTAATAATTTCTGGTTTGTGCTACACTGCTACTGCTTTCAATCCTTTCATTAAGTTCAATAACTTCTGGTTTGCTTTCATTAAGCAATTTCATTAAGCAATTTCTTCTGGTTTGGGTTCATTAAGCAGAAGCAACTCAAGTCATTCATGCAAATCAAAGGTTTTCTACTTTTCTTACTCTTGATTTATCAAACCTAATGTGTACTAATGATGATTCATGTTTTATTAATCTTTTCAGGCATGAATCCCAACTTCTGGGTTTGATTTTTCTGTTCACTGATTTAGTAGTATTGGTGCATTTGTATTGTTCCTCTTTTAGACTTTTAGTATTGTTCCTGTTTTAGTTTTTTTTTCCTGTTTTAGTATTGTTCAATTTTTTCCTGTTTTAGTATTGTTCAATTTTTTCCTGTTTTAGTATTATTCATTTTTTTCCTGTTGTGGGTTTCATGTTTTTGATCTTTATGTTCATCTTTGTGATTCACAGGTATGATGTATTGATGTTAGGGTACTTAGACTGCTATCTTGTTGGCACCCTACAGGCTACAGGTATCTTTATGTTCATCTTTATTGTTCCTGTTTTAATCTTTGTGGATGTTGTAAGTTGTAAACATAGGGATTCTGGCACCATAGGGAATTTGGGTTAGTTCTGTTGTTTTACTGAATTTGGGTTTGTGGATTCTGGCACCATATGGATTTGGTACAGAGATTAATGAGTATGCAGATTAATTGTTATTTGCAGGCTTTGTGCAGAATTTATTGTTTATTGATTTATTGTTCCTCTTCTGATTCAAGTTGGTTTTGTGCAGGCTTTCCGCAAAGCTCAAGTGAGGGATAGGTTTCAACTTTACCACCTGCTACAGAGAATCAAAGATGGAAGATATAGATTCTCAATCAACTCCAGTAACAGTAAGATTTAGATTCTGGGTTCAGGGTTGTTTCAAGAATGTTGTAGCGTAGTTTAAAAATAAAGACATTGTTGTAGGTAGTCTGATTGTATGTATTAGTTTGGTTAAAGATAACATTTAGTGTAATTCTGACTCTGAAATTATATAATCAATTTTCTCTCAAGTATCTTCTTCCTATGGTTTGTGATTCTGTCAACAGAAATCAATCTTTTTTTTTGTGAGCAATTTGTACTTTTTGTGAGCAATGGCAGGTTCAACTGCTGGTGTGTGTGATAATTAGATTGGTGCTGTTTGTACTTTTTGTGAGCAATTTGTACTTTTTGTGAGCAATGGCAGGTTCAATTGCTGGTGTGTGTGATAATTAGATTGGTGCTGTTAATTCCAATAACTTTTCTTGATTAGATCATGCTGGCAGCTTCAACTGCTAGTGTTGCACTACCTCCATATAGTATGTATCCAGCTTCAACTGCTGGTGTGTGTGATAATTAGGTTGTTGCTTGTATTGAGAAAACTCAAGTGATGAAGCATATGTTTATATAGAGGGGGCGATGTTAAGGGAGTATATAGTAATTCTGTTTATTGTTTTAAAGAGTAGTAAACAATAAAAAAGAAAGTAATGGTCCCCGATATACAAGTCTTCATCAACTGATCATTTCTCTCAAAAATGAAAACAAATTCATTCATAATTCTTAATATTGTTTGTCATACTACCCACTACCTCAATGAAAACAGACTTAAGTTTTTATGATTGAATATTTATGTATAAACATAGGGCTAATTCTGTTTTGTCTATAATGCAGGCTTCTCTTGATTCCACTCCCATGCTGCCACCCTAAGGTCCCCAAAATTGTCCTGACACTGCAAGTGAAGATGCTAGTTCAGTTGGACAAGAACCCTCTACAACTCAACCAGTTACTAATGTCACTGCACCACCTGCTAAGAAAAGGAAACAAACTTCATGGGTATGGGAACACTTGGTCAGAGATTCTGAACCTTCAGTTTGGGCGACGTGTAAGAAATGTAAACAGAGACTTAAGGCTGACACGGCAAAGAATGGGACTAGCTCCTTGAGTAACCATTTGAAGAGGTGTCTGAATCTGAAGACTATTCCTGGTCAGTCTACTCTTACTTTTGAACCTCGAAGGTTAAGAGAAAATGAAAAACTTGTTGCAATTAATTTTTCTCAGGAAGCATGTAGAAAAGCTTTGGTAGACTTTATTATAGTAGATGAGCAGCCTTTTAGAATGGTAGAAGGAGAAGGTTTTAAAGAACTTTGTAGGGTACTTGAGAGCAGATTCAAGGTACCCTCTCGTGTCACTATAAGGCGAGATGTTATGGAACTGTATGCATATGAGAAGGAAAGATTGAGGAATTATTTTAAGGTCAATAAAGTGAGAGTTTGCCTCACCACCGACACATGGAGTTCACTTCAAAAGTTAGGATATATGGTTGTTACTGCACATTTCATAGATGCTGATTGGAAGTTACACAAGAAAATAATTAGTTTTATCCAAATTTTATGTCATAGTGGTGAGACTATTTGTAGGATGATAGCAGCATGCTTGTTGGATTGGGAGATTGACAATGTGTTTACTATAACTCTAGATAATGTTTATGCCAATAATGTAGCCATTAAGTATCTTCAAGAGCGTGTGCTGAGAAAAAATTCAGACTTAGTCAAAGGTTTCTTGCAAGTTAGATGTGCAGCTCATGTCCTTGCCCTTGTTGTGAAGTATGGAATGTCGGAGTATGACATGGCAATTAAGAGAATTAGGGTAGTAGTCAAATATTGTATGAGTTCTCCTGCTAGATTGCATAAATTCATGGAGTGTGCCGCTTTTGAGAAGATCGAATGCAAGAAGGGTTTGGTATTAGATGTAGACACCCGTTGGAACTCAACATACAAAATGTTGGACGCAACTGAGAAGTATGAAACAGCTTTTCAGAGGTTAGAATTTGATGACAAGGTATTCAAGAAAAGGTTTTGTTTTGATGAAAGTCGGATTCCTTCTATTTCTACTTCTATTGTTTCTCGTACTTCTATTGATAGTCAACTAGACTGGGATGTGTACGAAGAGCAAGCTGCAGAGACAGGAAATAAACGCAAGCAAACAAGTTCTGATAAGGTGCCGCCACCACCACCCTTGCACGCGCCTTACCCAGCCGATTGGTCGTATGCCAGATCCTTTGCTAAGTTCTTGAAGGTATTTTTTGATTTTATTGTCAAGTTCTCTGCTTCTACTCATGTTACTGCACATGAATTCTTGTTTCATTTGAGTGTTATTCATCGAACATTGAACACATGGGTGAATCATAAAGATCCATTTCTTTCTAGCATGGGTCTTAAAATGCAATGCAAGTATAATGAATATTGGGGACATTATGAAAAGATGAATTGTCTTATGTTTATTGTTGTATTGTTGAATCCACAAGACAAGGAAAAAGGATTAGATTTTATGCTTAATCAGCTAGGTATTTCTGGTGGTTATTTGAGAACTGAACTGATAGAACTTGTAATGAGGGATTTTAAGGCTCTTTTCGAGGAGTACTGGGCTGTCCAATTAAGTGTTATTCATGCTGCAAATGTTTCAAGTAATACAGATAATGTTGGTGGGAGTAGTAGTGTCACTGATTTTCTTGAAGGTGATGAAGGAGAGTCTGCTCTAGCTGCTCTTATAGCAGAAAGAGCAAGAGATGATGAGGAAGGCAGTACTGTTGAAGGGAAATCAGAGTTGGAGGCTTATTTGAGAGAGAAACGAGAACCAAGAAAAGAGAAAGTTGTTTTTGATATTTTAGGTTGGTGGAAAACAAATTCTACTAGGTATCCTACTTTGGCACTAATGGCAAGAGATATATTGGCTATACCTATATCTTCAGTGGCATCCGAATCTGCCTTTAGCACTGGAAGACGTATTCTCGATCCATATCGTAGTTCTTTACTTCCCACTACAGTAGAGGCATTGATTTGTACTCAAAATTGGTTGAAGACGCCAATTGATCTTGATATTCTACCTTGGACTCAGCAGAAGAAGTTAATTCAGGTATTATTTTCTTTATTTATTTATTTGTAGAGTTTTTGGATATTCACTATCTAACTAATTGCTCATGTGTACATTTGTTTGTAGAATTTTTGGACACTCTCTCTAAGTCCAAGTATATACATATAATAGAGGAGGATGAGGAATGAATTTTTGGGCAGCAGCAGCAGCAGGCAACAGCAGCAGCAGGAGGCAGCAGCAACAGCAGGAGGCAGCAGCAGCAGCAGCAGCATCAGCAGCAGCAGGAGCAACAGGCAGCAGCAGACAGCAGCACCAGCAGCCAGCATCCATCAAAAATTGCTTAATTGTTTGGATGTTATTTGATTTGTTTGAATTGCTAGGATGTTATTTGTTTGAATTGCTTACTTGCTTGGATGGATTAATGAAGAATTAACTTTTTTTTGATTTTTTTTTGATTTTTTTTGAATTTTTTTTTGAATTTTAGGTTTCCAAACGGTTAACCGAAACCCGTCGGAAAAAAACCGAAACCGGGTGAAAACCGACTACAACCGAACCGACGGTAACGGAACGGTTATGGAAACCTTTTGGACAAAACCGACCTTGCCGGTTTCGGTTTTGGTTTGGCACAAAACCGAACCGAAACCGGCCATGTACAGCGCTAGTTGATAGACATTTTTTTTATGTCTAAATTGTTCTCAATTATTTGTTTTGTTAGTACTCATTTTATACTTATTATGATATTTTATGTGTGTTTTGGTGTTTTAGCAGAAATAAAATTTTATGGAAAAATTGACTCGAAAAGTGATGTTTGCACCCCCGGGAAAAATTACTAAAGGCACCCCCATAAATTACTAAGGGCACCCTAGTGATAAAGGAACTCATGTTCTGGATAGGGGGCACCTCTTCTTCTTCCTCTTTAAATATTTTCTGGCGGGAAAATTTTGTTTAAAAAATCAGTTAACATCGAGTTTTATATGGAAGATTTTGGCAAGAATTTTGTGGAGATTTTCATGGATATGATTGGGTGTGGGCTTGTTACGTTAAAACAGGGTTGGTAGTTGGTCTGGATTTTATTTTAATCTCTTCAACACAGGGCAGTAAGAGTTATCGATTTTATTTTCTTTTATTTGGAAGATACACAATGGTTGGGAGAAGATATATTATCCTGGATTTTATTATGTAAGCTGGGGAGAGACTTGACAGCTGCGCAGACAACACATGGAGAAAAAATAAAAGGAAAGAAGAATTATATCCGTAACTGCAAGAAAGTAAATGAGAATCTTTTGTGAGATATATTTTGTTGTGGTGGTGTATAAATAGGTGCTAGGGAGTCACAGAAGAAAAAAAAAAAGGGGGGGGGGTCGAAATCAGGAGGACAACAGATAGAAGAAAAATTACTCCAGATAATTCTTCTTTGTTGTTGCTGAAGAACACAAAGAACAGAGGCTACGACAACGGTTTCTTCTACCTCTCTGCCACGGTTTCTTCAACTGTTTTGCAACATTTATCTTCAATTTGCTACATTTATCTGGAGCTTCTACTATAATAATTAATCTGTAACGTCTGTACAACATTGCAGATTAACTGTTTTATTCCTTTTAGTATTTTTGCATCTTCTTAACACTTTTTGAGCCATGTACCAATCTTTTGAGAGTGTTTTGAGCATGAAGGGATAAATACTTTTGCTGAGGCGACGGAGGAAGCCATTGTTCCAAGAAAAGTGGTATATTACTATTTTAATTGATTTTTGCAATTTCTTTTATGATTATTTGCTTTGATTAAAAATTGATTTAAGCATGTTCTATTAAGCAGTTGTGATTTATTTTGATAGAGCATGCTTAGCCTAAGGTTGTTGATGTTCTATACTTTCGATTTACAATTGTTACTTTGAAAATCTACTTTTGCAACATATTAGAATCACTTTAAATGTAAAGAATTGCATGAATATTCATTAGATTGAATCACTTTAATTGGTTAATGGTGGAATCCTGGGTCTCAATGCATTTTTTAATCTGATACCAACTTTGTTTTGAGTTTTCTAGTTTAATTATTAGAATTTGAGTCTAAAAATAAAATCTTCACAAGTTCTGAAACAAACCCATCCTAACCACCATCTACAATCCATATCAAGTGTCAGACGTGTTTTAATTCGTTCAGATTCTACTAGTGCGGTTACAACACTTGAACAAGCTAATGTGCCATGGTTTGTGCAACATCGTTGGTTCGCTGTACGTAGTTTGTATGATTACATTCATTTTGTACACACTTTTCGTGAGGCAAATTTTGCAGCAGATGTTATGCGAAACATGGGTGTATGCTAGAAGATGGAGAAGGGATGAGTTATGACGGTCGACCTGATTTTTTTGAAGAAAATAGAATATCGTCATGTATTTTATTATAGATTTAATAGTTTATAAGTTTTTTAGGGTTTTTCTAACCTCTTTTCTTGTAATCTTTTTGTAAATATTTCGTTTCATTAATACACTTTTTGACTTATAAAAAAATACAAGATAAATCTCTATAAACCAATTATTATAATAGCATTTTTGATTGATCAATGTGTTTAAATCTTACTTTTCGTGAATCAAAATCCTGAATTATTACGAGAATCGTTCAAAGTGGTTTTATCGTATCCATCGATTTAGGTTATGTTCATCATGAATATGAAGAACATCCAGCAGAATCGGTGGATACGATGGTTCCACGTCAAACGATTTCGTTTCATATTCCTCGTAAATAATTACCATACCAGAATTTTAGATACAGCAGATTGTATCCAACGATTCTACCTTTTAATTTATTTATTTTTCTTAGATACGAACCGATGGATAAGACACATGTTTATCCGTCGATTTTTGTTTGTATTCTTCGTTGATATCATATCTAGAACCGTTTCATTTTTTATTGTTTCATTTTTTTTTTAACTTTTTTATGTTGAGAATCGGTGGATATAAGAGAATCAATTATAAAGAACTGAAACTAGGCATATGAAAGAATGAAAACGCAGATAGTAAAGGCTAATCCCCCTAAAAAAGTTGTTCATAACCTCCGACTGCGAAAGAAAGGAAGTGAAAATGAACTAAAATACATGAACGAATCATATCATTAACACAACCTTTATTTTTCTCATTCATGTTGTTGTTATTAGTATCCTTACAAGTCTCGGGATAGGAAAGGAAATTGATATCCTTAATCGTCAAAAGATCGGTCGTATCCAACAATTCTGGATATGCAAAAAAAAATTTAAAATTTTATCAGTAAGTAGGAATCGGTGGATACGTTTGTGTATTATCCGACAATTCTTCCTTACTGATTTTTCCGTTACCTTTTATTGTTCGAATCGGTGTAAACATTGTCTTATTCACTGATTCTGTTATGTTCATTTTAGGGGTTAAACTTTTGTTGTTAATTGAATTAATGATTGGTAATTGCTAGAACTAGTAGTAGTAGTTTTTGTCAATTGGACAAGTAATAACACTAGTAGCGATATAGATAATTTTTTTTTTCTCTTTAGCCATACCTATGTTTATTCTTCAATTTAATATTTGTAGACATGGATGCAATCGCAAGAGGAGTGCCGATTATACACATGTCCGTTTATGTGATGTAGAGAGACATCCGGAGCCAAATAGATTTTGGAAGAGAGACAAAGTTGGAGCAAGTAATGAAGCTACTTGTAGAGATCGCTTTGGAGGACTTGACGAGGTTATTCGTGTTGCGAAAATCAGAATAGAGGATATGGCATTATGGAGGGAATGTGTTCCAATGTTCTATCTAGATGATCCAGATAATGATGGCACCGCTGGTGGTGGCGTTGTTGCTGGTGGTGCTGCAGATGATGCTGATGTAAATGGCACTGACATTGCTGCCGCTAATGGTGATAACTGAAAGGGTGGTGAAAATGATTTAGTTTATGAATGTTTATTTATAACAAAACAATAGTTATGTTTCTTTTTTATAAACTTGTTATGTTTGGTTTTGTAATGAGTATAAGGTTTAATAGGTTTTACGAATGAAAGAACTAACTAAGGTTTTAATTACATATTATGATTGAGTAGATTCGAATTAGTAAATTCGATGTAAATGGTTTAATCACGTTTTATGTATTACTTTTCCTTGCACATGGTCAAACTTCGGCTCAACTAGTTTTTTTTTTTTTTTTGAAAATATAGTCGTTGGTATTTATGCAAATATATAGGATAACACATTCTCCATCATACATTACTTCATTCAAAGAAATCCTTCTCCATCATTCACTGCTTTATTTAAAAGAAATCCTACTACAATGGCTAATCCATCATGATCAACTACCAAATCAATTGTTCCTAGGGAATAAGAGAAATTAACAACCGAATAAAAAAAAAGGAAATAGATGCGGATGTTAAGAGAGAGACCAAATGGGTTAGAAATTTGTACGCCGTCCTGATAGTCTATTTTGGAATCTTGTTAATACAGATCCTTTCATGCCCAAGTGGAACGGTAAGTACAGGAAACCACTTGTATCTTATAGGCATGGATATGTTTTTTCTCGCACAATAGTAGTTATAAAATTGTGCTACAAGTCCAACTAGATTCTAGCTAGACACAAAGGGAACATGTATGAAGCGCAAGATGAATATATCAAATGGAGAGGAGAACCATTTAGTCACTTCGAAGCTACATTGATAATCGAATCTCGCATCAGGAGATAAAGAAAGTTCCATTTTATTCAATTTACTAGTGTAAGCAAGTTCATTTTATTTATGAAGAGTGTCCAATAAAAGATTACGGATCATCATGATTATGACAAACATTGTTCACTTTAAGAAACTTATATAAGTACCTAGAATATTCCCATAGAGCTTCGGTTATGGTCTAGTTCGAGAAGTTAGCCTTCCTTATAAAGTATTAACCATTTAATTATGCACTATAATATTAAACGGGCAATCATGCTTCTTTGACTTATTCATGTATACCTTCGACGTTCTCTTCACATACGGTTTTTCCTTTATCCTGTGACCTTCCAATCTTGCCACTTCTCTTGTAAACAAATTCCGAACTATCAAGCCTTGAACGACGGCCTAAGAGTAATGCGCATTTGATTCCTATGCCTTTGTCCACAAACCATTGCTCAGCATCGTCCTTGTTTACCCATACTAAATTAGTGTAGTAGTGAACAAAAGTATCATGTCCTATTTGAGACACGGGTTTAAGTTGTCGCCAAGCATTTCAACAATCTATAATATAAACCAAAAAATGCTAGGCAAAAACAATCGGTGGATAAGGAACAAGTGTGTCAACAAATTCCGAATAATCGACCTTTAGGTACTTATTTATGCACCGATTCCACCTGGTATTGTGTTTGGAAAAAAAAATCCCCAAGTTTACAATCGACACACATGAACTGATTTATGTGCCGATTATAGCATTCAACAAAGTGTAGTTTTTCTGGTTATTTTTTCGAGTAGAGTCGGCCTATAGCGCAACACATATCGACCGATTGTATACTTGGTGAATTTGGAAAAATCTTTAAGTGATACAATCGGTTAATATGAGAGTCCACAATAGCCAATTTTTCACCTACCAATTCCCCCAAATTTGAACCATAATTGGTCGTGTTCATGACTATATTCGCCAATTGTGGTTCAAATTTTTTGGGAAGATGTAGATTCGGTGTATGCGGTGCCATCATATCCGCCGAATTCGGGTAATACGTATTCCAAAAAATAACTTAAAATCGAAAAATATCTACTTTTTGGCGATTATAAGCTACAAATACATGTTCGGAGATCCTTAGCACGTATACCTGACAGTTGAAAGCATTACAATCTTCATTTTTCTGATTTGAACCTTCATTTAGTTGATTAAACTCCTCAACTATGCTTTGGTTTACACGTTCTTGTTCATCCAACAAATATCCCAAATCGGTAGGATCGAAACACGATAATCTGATTGGCGATATGTAGATGCACCCGCTGCTTCATCACCACTAGAATATACGTCGACACAATTAAATTTTATTTTTGCTACCAAAATTACAAACCCCTAGTTTTCCTCAACTTTTTTTCCTTCTTCTTCAAACTTTCAAAAAGAACTGATCCAATAATCTAACACTAGATGACGTGTTATGCTATTCCAGAAAAATAACTGTGACGTAATGTGTTGTGCCGACACACTTATTTGGTGTTTTCCAAAGAAAATATTTCATATATTTATATATTATATGTATTATTATAGAAATAAGTCAACATAACTAAAATAAAATGTGAAAAATGGGCTGGATTAAAGATTTTTTTTGTGAAATATATATGAAATATGATGTATTGTAGGGAATTGTGCAGTGTTTTATGCATGTTATGACGTGCTTTCTTAGCGTGCCTTGCTGTGCTTATCCGTGCCGTGTGCTATGATGTATCGATGTGCCTATTAGACTGGCGCAATACAACATACTAAGATAACGTGTTGTACTGTGCAAGATCACGTGTTGTACTATATTATGCTCAAATTTTAACGTGTTGTGATGTGCCGTAAACGTGCTAGCACGACACATTTTTCACCTAAGAAGTAAATTATTTTGAAATATTCTCTTCGTCCCTAATATAAAGGTTGTGAAATGAAATTTTTCAGTCCCACAAAAAAGTCGGAAAACCAATTTTAATGTGGTTCATCTATGTATACCCTTATTAAAGAATATGGGTATCACCAAATTTAGTTAATTAGAGTCCTGCTCTGACGAGGTCACCCTCGTGATAGCTCATAGAAGGGCTCACCTTATAGTCATTGGATATGACGTTTGAGATATGCACACATCTCTAGACAAAAAAATTAGAAAGTTAATTTATATTTGTAAAAAAAAAAGAGAAAATATCTTATATATCTACCTTTGATTTTGTTTGTTCTTTAATTCCTTCAACAAATCGGTGATTTTATTAGTGGCCCGTCAAAAAAATTAATAATTTTTTTTCATTTTCTTGTTCCCTAAAAACCTAGAACTGAGATGTGGGTAGATATGTTTACGACTAGGAATAACCACCAATGCCTAGGATTTTTGTGACAAAAAAAATTAGATATTGGGAAATCTAATTACGGTTAGGATTACATCTTTTCCAAATTGTAAAAGATCAACCTACGACTAGAAGTTCATCGTTTTCTAGTCGTAAAGGTGGTTATGACTAGGAAAGTCAAAACACGAGCTAGCCGTAGGATGTCCTGAAACTGAAAAACTGAAAGGTGGGGTGAGGAGTGGCATGCCCTTAACTAATTCTAAAATTTAAATTAAATTCACAACCTATTAGTTATATTCTAGAGTTCTTTTTTCTTTTTCTTTCCTATGTTATCGTCTTTGTTTCTACAATAGTTATTCTTGTTATTGCTTTCATGAGCAAAACTTAGATTTGTAGAGGAACAAACGACTATGACCGTACACACTATTGATGACCTATTGAAAGGAAAGAATTTTAAGGGGACATATCAGGTAGTTGGTTAAGCTCATTAAGTTCTTGCTATCCTCAAGCCCATTTGACAGTCAAGAGTAAATTTAGCGGCAACAGATGGTTGGGTGCATATTTGATATCGCCCACATCCCAAATAAATGACAAATTTGAGATTTTCAACTAAGTCTATTCCGTCACAAGGCAGATTTGACATCCGCGGGTGGGAGACTAGATACAGATGGATTGGCGGATTTTTTTTAATGGAAAATAGGTAAATACATACATGGTAACAAAAATTAACTTAGTTTAAAAACATAGATAGACTACTGCAATTTAAAGAATAATTAAATTATTATATTACAACATAACCCTAAAAGTTAATTATTACAAGATTCATGTAACAACCAAAAGTGAAATATTCAACGATGTAAAAGCCCCTAATCAGTCTGAAAATGATATTTGCCCAATATCTTTGAGGACTTCCTATGAATCTGTGATACGTGTTGTAAGTGCAACAAATTAATTAAGATATTTCCCACTAATTAACTAGTAATATAACAATGATCGTTCCCACGAGGAGTTGCGTAAATGTTATTTTTTTTCAACTTCTTACGTAACTAAAAGGGGGGTTGTGAATTACTAAACTAAATTAAACGAAACTAATGAAGTAATAATGAAATAAATAAGATTTAGATCAAGATAAGAAAATACTGGTTAAGGATTTCATTTTTCATTGCAAATCATGCTCCCCAATAACCAATAACCAATACTGGTTAAGGATTTCATTTTCCAATGGGATCAACATCCACCCTCTCTTCAAACCAATAACCCTAGGGTACCCCATTGAGAGCATACTCCGGTAAATTTTTTATGTCATCACATACCATAACGATGAATACGCAAATACTCACTACAAGAAAAACGGGTTTAAGCGTCTAAAATCTTAGCAAGGGCTCGAAAATTTAGTCGCTTAAATAGTTTAAGCGTCTAAAATTGCAACTGCCAAAATTTTTGGCGGCAATAAACATGTGTCCACTATTATTTAGCAACGAAAAAAATACACTTAATCGCTAGATCCTTTGTTCAAGTAATTTATAGCAACTAAAATAATGAACATGTAGCTATTCACTTTGAGGCACCGACTCGTAGCAACAACAAAATAATTTGGTTGCTCAAACCTCTCTCAGCAACTAAGTTTGAGCTACAACCAAATATGTTTAATTGCTAGATCTGTTTTTCAAGTAACTTATAGCAGCTAAAAGTTGATCATGTAGCTATTCACTTTGAGGTACCGACTATTAGCAACAAAAAAAAAATTGGTTGCTCAAACCTCTCTCAGCAACTAAATTTGAGCCACAACCAAATATGTTTAATTGCTAGATTTGTTTTTCAAGTAACTTATAGAAGCTAAAAGTTGATCATATAGCTATTCACTTTGAGGCACCGACTCGTAGCAACCACAAAATAAATTTTGCTCAAACCTCTCTCAGCAACTAAGTTTGAGCCACAACCAAATATGTTTAATTGCTAGATCCGTTTTACAAGTAACTTGTAGCATCTAAAAAAGTGATCATGTAGTTATTCACTTTGAGGCACAGACTCGTAGCAACAGAAAATGAATTGGTTGCTCAAACCTCTCTCAGCAACTAAGTTTAAGCCACCACCACATGTTAAAAAATGAATTACTTGAGGGAGAAAGATAAACCATATGATCAAAATTCATCAACGCTTTATACCTAGTTCTATCTGTCATACGGACTGTGATCCGTCTGACTCATTGGAAAAAAGTCGTATTTGTCTATTTTAGTACGATTATACTTGGTTATAACACCATTTTTTTTTATTATCTTTGTCTAAATATTATATATATTTTAATTTGTAAAATATTTGTATATTTTAATATCGAGGAATATGTATTTATGGAAGAAAAAAATTAATAACCTAAAAAATTATTTTTTTCTTCTTACTTCTAAGATTGATTTATGTTTAAGCTATTTTTTAATTTTGAGAAATTATTTTTGATTATTAAAATTTAAAAATCAACAAAATAAATTTTGCATACATTTTAAAATGACTTGTATAAACAAAAAAATACTCCTGAAATCTCAATAAAAATAAAAAACAGGCGCGACAAAGGGGATCGAAACCCTTGACCACGGGATTAAAAGTCACGCACTCTACCACTAAGCTAAGTCGGTTTTTTAGGTAATTAACTGAATGCACTTAAAACAATTGGTGACTATTAACATATGCACTTAAACCAATTGGTGACTATTAACATATGCATATACAAGCACAGTACTTTATATGGACTAGTAATACAATAAGAGGAACTGTTAAATTCTTATGTTCCGTGAATAGATGAATGAATATAGTAGGATCAACAAGCTTTCGAACAAGATCATGTCGTTCCTTCCCATGAAACAAATACTGTAATTCTACTACTCTTATTACCTATGCAGAACAGGGTTAAGAAATCGCACCAAGATCATGTCGTTCCTTCCCGTGGTCAAGGGTTTCGATCCCAATCACCGATTCTAATTTTTAAAATAAAATTAATACTGAATAAATTATGAACCAAATTAAAAACTGAATTAAATTTCATTATATCACAAAATTCAAATTATATCTCGTTATAAATAATTAATATCTCCACAATTCTAAAACAAATTAAAACAGAAGTTGAACAACACTAATTCAACTTATAAATTAAAAAAAAAGTTGAACAACACTAATTCAACTTTGAAGCACCCATCAGCTGAAAAATACTTAGAGATTCGTATTGTTGCGGTTTTCTATCACTTTTTAGCTCTGATTTTGAGATCAGTAGAGTACTCATTACCATAGCAGCTGAAAGAAATCCTTCTCAGGCAGATACTTATCTAGTTTCTTACCTGCAAAAGATTCAAACATGTCAAATTTTTCATGTATGTAGTCTGTACTACAAATACCTATCTATTTGTATCTAAGTGTTGCAGTTTTTTATTCATTGCAGAATAAAAGTATACCTTTTGTAAACAACTCAAGAACTCGATCTTTAAAGCGAAAGAACTGAGTAACTTGAATTGCAAATGAAAATGGACTAACAGATGTTGCAGTTGCAGGAAGTATAGTAGACCTTGCTGCCGCAAAATTACACCCCCTTTTAAAACTTGGGAAACCAACAGATTCCAAATAGGAATTCAAGAACGACAAATCAAATTCATCCGAGCAACAGAATTAACATTCTCATAAGCAAGCAAAAAAACAGTGCATGTATCATAATTGCATATATACTACAAACGGTTAAGAAATTGTTACTTATAAAGTCGACAATGAGACGTTCATCGCAGAACCTGCCTTTTGGACTCTTGAATTATTTTACTCAGGTGGTTCAAGACTTTCCCCAAGACCTGCGATGAGCCTACCTGTATCAGAATTCAAATCCCCGAAATCGAGTACTGCTGGATAATTTAATTCAATGTACTGTACTACCTGGAAACCACTAAGCTAAGTCGGTTGACCTGCATTACCAAGTTACAAGAAAAAACTAAAAAACTCCAATAATGTTGTGAAATATAAATAAAGAAAATGAATCATTTTTTCAATGAATTACACTACATACTAATATGCAGTTTGCTATAGGTATAGTGGGCTAGGAGTGGACTGTGTTCCATAGCTTACACCAAGTCATAAGAGTGGATTGTTCCATAGCTTATCTGAAGTATTAAGGAGTCAACATCGAGAGCACAATTAACCTTCAATCTTAATCTCTTTGTATCTTTTAAATATACCGCAATTGAATCCTCGATATCGCACTTTCCTAGAACAATACAAGATCCCCATAGTAGTGTCAAAAGCATGACTGTTGATCCAGCTAGCAAACCCATTCCACAGAGAAGCACCATCCTTAGTTAAGAAAATATGCTTTACATCATACAACAAATCATGAGCAGGATATATACTACTGTGACTTTAAAGACTACATCAGCTTTAGTTTCACTTTCTGTGAGTCTTTGCTTTACATCCTTCGAGCCCAATGGTCCTAATCTTGAAGTCAATACTACAGAGAAGCACCATCCTTAGTTAAGAAAATCTGCATAATAAATCCAACCAAACACTCCTAAATTGAAAAGTGATAACACCCACCCTATTGTAGTAATAAAGCTTGTGGTAAACGAATCATCAGAGAACCGCAAAAGAAGACAACTCTTTCCAACTCCTGTAAACATACAAGTCCATCATAGAAAATTTAGTAATAGCATTGTCTTCTCACTTCCGTTCTATAGCAAATGAAAATGAAATAATTGACAGAAGAGAAGCGTAATTTCGAGCCCAAGAAAACTACACAAATAAAACATTCACTGCATTCAAACCAATGCTTACAAAAAAACTCAATACTATGTGATGGTATACTAAGTACTAAGTAAAGGAAACTAGAAACTATTTGAGCTACGATGATGAACTCAAAAACGAATTCATGTAATTGCTAATAGGACAAAAAATGCCCAAAACTACTATTGCTAGAACTGAAGCCAGTACTTAGTGAGTAGGCTACTAAGGCAGTCAATTGAATTGAACATAGAAGTTGAATCATAATATATGTATTCATAAGATTGGTATAATCCTTCATTCGAACAATTACAAATATTAAGATTGGTATGCTTCACTTACAAATGGAGTACCCAATAGCAGCAGACATACTCTAATCATCATCATCAACAAAGGACCCTCCATTTTGTTATCCACATTTACATTTTCACACACCTTTTTATCATATTTAATCAGATCTTCTTTCTCTTCCTCCCCAATAGCAGTAGTAATTTCTTCTGTTTCCATTTTAGAAACCCTAATTTCCTTGTGATTTTCTTCTTCAATAACAACTCCATTTTCTCGTTTCTCCTCCTCAACTTCTTCATTTACAGAAACAGAACCAACATTTTCTACACCAAGATCTTGTTTCTCTTCTTCCTCCCTAACAACAGAAGCAGTCTCTTCAACAGTTTCCATTTCAGAAATCCTAATTTCTACTTCTTCAAGAACAACAACTCATTCATCTTCTCCAACTTCTTTATTTATAGAATCAGAACCAACAACACTTTCCCCTTCAAATTTTCCCTCAAAAACCTTCTCAGAACACTTTACTAAAGGTTATAACATTTTCCCTCAATAACCTTCTCACCATCACCAACACTTTACTAGTTTTCTCGGATTGGTGATGGTGGGGATGCGGCTCAAATTGGGAGAGAGAAAACAAAATGTCAAAAATGAAAGAGAAAATTTTGGTTAGGATTTTGATAAAAAATAATTAACGGTGGTGATGGTGCCTCATAAGGATCATGGAAATATTTTGATGATCCAGATTCATTGTTGGATGGTCATACGGATTGTGTGTTAGTTACCATTTTGTGTTAGTTACCATTGTGTGTGTTAGTTATCATTGTGTGTGTTAGTTACCATCTTACTAAAAAAAAAATTTGAAAGGTGGATATCGGATTTCGAATGTCGGCAACGGATATTTCTATCGTAACCTAACCAAATTTGAAATTAGTATTCATCAAAATATTTGTTTTTTTTTGTAATTAGGGTTCTTAGTTTATCATTTGTTTATAAGTTATAATTTGATGAATTGGGTTGAACCCCAATAGATGTTCAATTAAAATTCAAGTGAAATCGATGAAATTGATAAAAAATTGATATAGTTTGAGTAAGATCGATCAAAATTGAGTGTATTCAAGTTGATTCGATTACAATTTGAGTGAATTTTAGTGAGATTGATGAAATCATAGTTTCATATCATTAGATTTGTTAGATCGATAACAAAATGAATAAGTTTGATTGAGATTAAATAAAATTCAATAAATCAAAGTGAAATTGATGAAAAATTGATATAATTTGAGTAAGATCGATCTAAATTGAGTGTATTCAAGTCGATTCGATAACTAATTGAGTGAATTTTAGTGAGATTGATGAAATCATAGTTCGATATTGTTAGATTTGTTAGATTGATAAAAAAAATGAATAAGTTTGATCGAGATTGGATAAAATTCAATAAATCAAAGTAAAATCGAGTGAAATTGATGAAAATTGATATAATTTGAGTAAGATCGATCAAAATTGAGTGTACTCAAGTCGGTTCGATATAAAATTGAGTGAATTTTAGTCAGATTGATGAAATCATAGTTTGATATTATTAGATTTGTTAGATTGATAAAAAAAAATGAATAAGTGAGTTTGAATGAAAATATTTGGACGATTGTTCAATCTCAAATGTCATAATCTCATTCATCATGAGTTTGGACTCCAAAATCAAACGCAACTATGTAAATCTGTAAGCCTCATGTGAGATGGGATAGTGAGGTATATGATAAACGAGTGACTTCGAGTGAGGTCCAGTGAAACCGATGAATATTGAGTGGATCCTTATCGAGTAAATAGGAATGAATCGGTAAAAAATGAGTAAATTCGAGTGAGATAAATGAAAAAAATGATTGTATTCGATTAATATTGAATAACATTTAATGAATTCGAGTGAAATTGATGTATATTGATATATTTTGAGTGAGGTCGAACGATATTGAGTAAGATCGATATATAAATAGTGAAATTGACTAAGGTCGATGAATATTAGGTTACAGTGGTGGATAAAATGGAGAAACCGATGTAATCCGTTACAAATTGAGTGAGGTCGACCGACATTGGGTATAATTGATGAGGTCGACCGACATTGGATAAAATGGAGAAACCGATAAAATGGAGAAACCGATGGAATCCAGGAGAAATTGGTGAGGTCGAGCGATATCGGGTATAAATGATGAATAAAGAGTTAAATGTGATGATTTAACTATAAAATATCAATAATGATTTGGTTTTCAATTTTTTTTTTTTAATTTGACAAAATTCTATCGTTTTTGATCATTTAAAGCAATAATTCAACAATTTACAATACATAATTTATGCAAAAATTCATCAATTTTATCTAATTTTAACAAATCAGATCAATTTGAAAAAACAATTTTTGATTAATTTTGACAATTTCATCAAATTAAGCATATTATTTACCATTTATACCCAATTTATAAGCAATAAAGAAAACCACATGCTTCTCACACTTTCCTTGATCCGTATGAAGATCCCAAGCCAAATCTCTACCGTCTGAAGATTTCCAAGATCTGTATGACCAGCCTTTATCACCATCTATTACTTTTATATAAAAGCTCACCAAAAATCTCTTCCTTTATTTTCCTCTCTTCTCATCTCATCTCAGTTTCTCTCTAATCCTCCGCCTCCCAAAAGAAAAACCCTAATAAACAAAAATGTCGATCACTCTCAATCAAAAGCCCCAATCCTTCAAAAGTTTTTCTCCTCATATCTCAATTCTCTCCATCACTCTCATTTATAAGCAAGATTTGGATATTCTTACATGATTCAATTCCATAAATATTTTTGGATCAATCCTATTTAGGTTTGATGTTAATGTCATTTTAGTTAGATTTTGCAACCCAAAGTTAAATGTACATTTGTTGGATATATTCTCTTTAATAACTTGGTCAATTGAGTATATCATTTGAGATTGACCAAAGTATATGTGAGATTGACCTAAGTCTATGTTCGCTCCTATATGATGGTTATTCAAGAGAGTCCCTCTTGCCCAAACGACATAACTAATTATAACTGTAGAAAAGCTTGCAGTTACACCCGATTGTATCTTATGTTATAAATCACTCTTAGCTTAACTATGTTGAAGAGGCAAGAAGTAAAATCAACTAAAATAAAAATACAAACGATTAAAAAATCAAAATTAATAGAATATATGAAATTATACGTGCGTTGTTAGTTAAAGAGAACAAGTTTATTTATATGGAATTAATAACCGTTTATTGTTCTTTTGGTCGTTGGACCTGTATATACTGAGAGACGTATGTGTTTATTGGGCATTCTGGTTGTGACCCGTATAAAAAATATTAATTTTGATCCGTCAGATTGGTGATCCGTATGAGCATAAGATATTAATTTTGAACTGTTAGATTGATGATCCGTATGAGCATAAGATATTAAATTTGAACCGTCAGATTAACAATCCGTATGACTAGAAGATGCAATACCTAGAACCGTCCGATCATCTTAAGATATTAAATTTGAACCGTCAGATAAACGATCCGTATGAGTAGAAGATGCAAAACCTAGAACCGTCCGATCATCTTACGATATTGAATTTGAACCGTCAGATTAAGGATCCGTATGAGTAGAAGATGCAAAAACTAGAACCGTCCGATCAGCTTAAAATGTTAATCTTGAACCATCGGTTAAAAACCTATTTGTTTTACTTATTGACCACAAAAGTTCTATTATTTACGATTAATACCCTTCTATATAAACATCCTAACCCTAAGTTTCATCACTTCTCACTTCTCCACCTCCCTCCCTAAATTTCTCCGCCTCCCTCCCTGTATCTCTCAAAATCTCTCTGAAATCTATTTCTTTCTTCCTATCATCACCAACACCATTACACAAACTACTTTACAGTTTCATTCTTCATGCTTTTCAATTTTTGTCTAGTATTTTTTTGTTGGTTATAAAATCTTGTTATGATTTGTGGGTTTTTCTGTCTTTGCAAATTCTTTATTGCTGCATTTTACTTCTTTCAGTGATTATAAAGGTGCGATGACACACTATTCTAGACTAGAGTTTCTAAATTGGGCTCTTCTCCTTCTCAATATTTGATGTCTGAGCACTATTAATCAAGATTTATTTATTTATAGATTTCAATTGCATAGCAATAATTTTTATTACTTTTGATTTAATCAATTATTTTTCAAATTCAGAGATTTTCATCTCAAGAGCTTGCTTATCGATTTTCTCCCGCTGCAATTGTTGTTGTAGATCTGATACTTGTGCGGTCAACCTCTTTTCATTGTTGTTGATACTTTCTGAGTCTGAAGCTAACTTCGGAAGATCTTGCTTATCACTTTTCTCCTGACGTGTTCTTGTTTCAGTATTTCTTTTTGTTGTTTATTTTTTTTTGTTTTGAATCCTTAACTTAGTTGACTGTGTGTTTAGTGATCAACTTAGCTTGGTATGTATGGCCATCACTTTGATTTAGTTAAGGTAAATCTCTTTACATTTATGAAAATGCAGTGTGAGCTCTTTGCTAGTCTGTTCCAGTTAAGTTTCAAGGGAATCAAATGATACACCATAGTGTTTGACAAAATGCTCGAAACAAGAAAAAAAAGGTTAAAGGTTCTTATTTCTTTACTTACATATATGAATTGACAGGATATCATTTGGAAGTAAATTAACTAGCTGGATCAAGGTTTTCTCTCTACAACTAAACTCCACGTACTTGTAATTTTTGTAGAGTTGCAATCGCATTTTTTGTGAAAATATCTGGATGGTTATTCTTACTACTTCGTGTTAATCGGATTTAGTCCACCACACATTGAATCCAATTTTGGTTGCTTAATTATTATTCCAGTGTGATGAAAGATCAAGTGTGAATATTTAAAGTCCTTATAATTGTTATGTGAGTCCCGTTTTTGTTAGTTTTATCTAATATGCTATCTCTTCCGGTTTATCCTGTGTGACTGTTATATGCTATCTCAAACTTAAGAATTTTGATTTTGCATGAATCTTCCTCAAAAATTAGGAATTCTCAGTTAAACTGCTTGAATATATGTACAGAGAATAGAACAAACAATTGTTGAATGTGTGATTTAAGTATCCATTTTAAAACTTAAGTATCCAACTGATTTTTTTTTTGTTGGAATGGATAAATCAGGTGAAGTTTTACTCCACTGAGCTTGAAGGGTATGTTTGAAGAAAAAGGTATCAAAATGTCCAGTTTTATTATTTTGTTTTTTGATTCAGTTCTTGATGTTACTTTGTGTCCAATTCAGGGTTAATGCTCCTTATTCTTATTAGTTCTGATGTTCTTTGTATTTGTTTGTTTCTTATATGCGGGACCCAAGTTTATCACCTTTTTTTTTGAGAGATCAAAATGAACTCGATGTGGAATGAGTACTCACTATGTTGATCTCAAAATCAAAACTAGAAAACAGATTGAGTGGAATAAGGTTGCAGGTGTGAAAGCCAACATAACGGAGGTGATGCATCTTCAATAATATGTTGTTGGGTTTTTAGACGTTAGCTGTTACTATATGTTATGTAGATACTATACTGATGAAAGTTATGATGGCTAGCTGATAAACCACCACCACCTGTGCTACTCCTCCATGGTCACTATGGTGTCTTTCTTGGAGACCTCCCAAGTTATGATGCCTTTACACTTGGCGGGCCTTACTCTGTTATGGGTTACAACATGGGTGAACTTGGAGCTTGCAGGAACATTCTTGAGGTAAGTCATGCTGCAAAAACTAATATTCTCTCACGGTCACTAATAGCTTGCTTGATAGTAGCATTATATTTTCATGAAAACAGCTTCTCAAACCTTACTCATACAATTCATTCAGGTGGCGGCTGAGATGTGGGTACCTGTGAGAAATACTCATATTTATGCATTTGTTAAGCATGGAAATGATTTGGGTAGCTCAAAGGACTTAAAGGGAAACCCAACAGAATTTTATAGGCGTGCAAGTAATGGCTCATCATATGGTATTGGTGTGAAGCTAGGTCTTGTACAAGCTGAATACGCTGTGGATCACAATTCTGGTACAGGAGCCATTTTCTTATGGTTTGGTGAAAGGTTCTGAGGAAGGATTTCCATAATCCTCAGACATGTATTGCAAAGTTTTCCTTGATACTTTTTCTATTAGTGCGGTTAATTGGAGGTTCAGGTTCAGTTCTAGAGCCTTGAAGTTGGATAAGAGTCGTCAGGATATTAGTGTAGTATTTTGTCCTTCTGTTGAATGTAAATGAAATTTAGGCACTGGCTTTTGTTTGTTAGCCGAAACTGACTGGTGTAATTTTTTTAACCAAATGATACTGTAAATTGAATTCATTAATAATAAAGTTAAATCAATTATGATTTTAATTTGGTTCTTAATTATTTTTAGTATTAATTTTGTTATTTACTTTTAATTATATAATCTTAATTAGTGATAATGTCTAATATTAATTGTTAATTATAATCATAACTGGAGATTATCTAATCAAAATTTGGAGATTATCTAATCAAAATTTGTTTAGCGAGCAAAAAATTTGGTAGTTTAAAAATCTAAGCAATTAATTTTAGGTCGATCAAAATCAGAATTTTAAATAATTTGGTCGCTTAAACCTTTAATCAATCAACTTGAGTAAACTTTTTGATAGTTTAAAAGCTTAAGCAATCAACTTCAGACCAATCAAAATCAGAATTTTAAATAATTTGGTTGCTTAAACCTTTAATCAATCAACTTGAGTAAAACTTTGCTACCTCAAAAGATTGAGCAATCAACTTCAGACCAATTAAAATCAGCATTTTAAATAATTTGGTTGCTTAAACCTTTAATCAATCAACTTGAGTAAAAACTTTGCTACCTCAAAAGATTGAGCAACCAACTTCAGAGCAATCAAAATCAGAAATCGTTTTTAGCGAGCAAAACAATTTGATCGCTTAAAACCTTAACCAAGCAAAATTAGGTCGAGTTGCTCCATGTATATATCAACTAAGTATTTTACTGCTTTAAAATGATTGGTATATCTGAAGCGATTGGTAGTTTACTTGCTACATTGGTTGGTCTACATGTTAAGCGATTACAGTTTTACTTGCTCCATGTTAGTTGGTCTAAATGTTAAGCAATGAGAAAAATACTCGCTTTAGGTAAGTTGGTTTATTACTAGAGCGATTGCATGGTCGCTCAAGGCTTTGAGATACATGGCTTTGGGCAACCAACGTAGCGAGCGCCACTTTTAGTCGCTATAACTGATATAGCGACTTAAAAGGGGCTTTAAGCGACTTAAAACGACCAGTCGCTTAAACCCGTTTTTTTTTGTAGTGACTACTCAGCGAACAACATAACACAACGTGTTATTAAGCTTAATCTTCCAAGAGTGTTAGTTATTTGAATTAGGTTAATCAATGCAATACGAGTACTACAAGTAATCTATTTAACATTGGTCAAGATTCTACACGCAATAACATGAAGGTTTTGATTACAATCAATAATCATACTATGCTACTTGTAACCGGGTCTATCGACTATTTTGTATCTCCAAGCCCTAGTTTAAGTTTAGATATGAATATGTGTTCACTTAGTAGGTATCCTCAACAAATACACCTTCAATCATACATGACAATATCAATCAGTGTTGGGATATAACATACCCTGCTTAAATAATCAGTATTGGGATATAACATCGCATTTAGAGATACGCCATCCTCTATGCAAGATGGATGTCAAATGCATACATTGTGGAACACTACTCTTGATGGACGAGAGGTTAATATCTGACGGAGCGTGTTATTCTTTCAACGAGTAATGAGGATGTGGCTGCAACAAATGTTGTAATTCTTCATATATATGTACCAGGTATCGTATCACTCTTTCATGGCAACAAAGTTGGTGATAGAGGAATTGGAGAAAGGGTCGACTGAGAATATGGGACGCCCTTCTGAAAGTTTAAAGTGATGAATCCGCCGGGGTTGGCTCCATTTAACTCTCAAGATACATAACAACTAGAAAAATCAAGTTATTAATGCCAGAAAGCGGAGAAGGCAACAAGACGGATAATGACATTTTTCCAGAAGTACTTCTGCAGTCTACATAAAGACTCATTGTAGGAGATGCCAACGTCCATCATTGTTCGAACCCATTAAAGCTTAGGCAATTTTAAAAATGCATATTTTATCACGTGACTTCTATGATGGACACAAAATATGAATCGTTTTTGGTACGGGTGTTTGGTTGGCTGGTTAAAGGTTTGTGGTCTTGGCTTTAATAGTAAGGTATATCCTTTCTGATTTTTTTTAAAATAATTTTAAAGCATACATTCACAAAATATAACAAATAGTTTTTACCTTTTCACTTCCATTTAGAAATTTCTTTTGGCTAAACATGAAATTTTCGTGTGTGCTGATGTTTATCAACTCATTGTGCAAACCAATGGATCCATTGGGCGACTTTTTACTAGTCTTTTGTGCGTGATGCTTCCATGGCAATATATGGAAATCTCCCGATGAACAAAATATACATATCATTTAACATGTATTAGTAATTGAGTGCAGTTGAAATCTTTTATTTAACAGACCTATGTTTTAGTTCTTCAACGTCGACAAATATTTTGTTATATTCCACTTTTGCAATTGCAATCAACCAAATCTTATGAATGAATGCACTTTAATACTGGAGTGTAGATCACCTAGAGTAGCAGCAAAATTCTAATATATGGAAAGAATGGAACAACATGGTATGGGACATCGGGGAGGGGAAGTTATTATCGTACATTAATACGTAACTGTTACCATATGCAATAATGAATGGGAACGTCTACACTCAATCAGGTTACCACTTTTATCAACTTAGGGATTTTCATCATCCTTGGTAGTTTATTGCTCGGAGATACTACCCGTGACATATTTGGTATCCGAGTATTAGCTTTTAACCAGTTCTTCCTCTATAAGGGTCCACTCAGTCGTGTCAACACATTCGAATTCGAAAGACATACATTAGTGGAGTACGATATTGCATCCGAGGTCGGGATCAACACAGAATAATATATCGACGCGTTACTATGGAATCGATACTTATGAATAAAATCGAATGTAAAAGCACAAATAATAATTTGAATAAGCTTAAGAATCAAGAAGGGAAACATTCAGTTGACTATCAATGAACTACACACATTCTACTACCTTCTCGAGAGCAACATTTAGTTCCTACCGAAAGTTAATTATGATTTATACATGCACAATGCGAACTGATAAAATCCATCGATAACCAATGTATTCAGGACTTAACTATTACATGCACTATGCAAATAGATAAACTCAACTGACATCTAAAATAGATCAAATTCTCATCAAGAAGTAAATGTGAGGGGTTGTCTCGGTGTTCAAGACAGAAAAGATTCATGTTTCTGACAACAAACAAAATAACGGCACGAGTCATACCCTAGTGTGTATATATATAAAAATATACCTAGATTTTAAAGTATCTAACTGATGTCTAATGGTGTGCGAACTTTAAATATGGAATTTATATAATTTATGGGATTTTGTTGGTTAATAGATATTTAGTGTTTACATTTTAGTGTTTAGTTTAATATTTGTCCAACTTAGGGGTTGGTACTTGGGAATACGTAAACTTGCGCTGACCCGTAAATCTTGACTTCTGTTTAGAATTATTATTATTATGTTTTAAAAATCTATATAGTTAACATCGTTAACATGAGCGTTAGTAATTTAATTGAAGAACCCTAATTGATGTTCTTCCCCAAATTGAAACTCCAACCCAGCTGTTCACTGCAAATACGAATTGGAGAACCCAGATATGTTACAAGATTTGACACGACCCATTTGAATGCAAATCTCTCTACACCAGCCACCATTAAAGAGAAAAAAAAAACGAAAAACATGATTAAATTGTGGTTATAAACATGATCAATCATCATTACCCTTTAGATTGAAACTATATAAATCATTAGCCGATGGACACTACCAAGACCACCACCACCCAATATTGTTCATCATTCAAATCACCTACCAAGACCCTCATCACTCAATACAATTCATCATCATTCAAAAGATATAAATTGGGGAAACAAAGATAAACTTTGAGATGGTGAATGAATTATGAGTTAAGAGGAAGTTTGGGAATGTTGGGCTAAAAGTTGAGATTTCCCAGGCTTTTGATGCAATATAATTATGGAAATTCAATACAATTTGGGGAAATGATCAAAACCCTAACAAACCACAACAACAAGATTCAACACCCAATTTGGGAAAATTGAGTGAAATCCTAACAACATCACAAATTAAATAAAATAAATAAATAAATAGGTAATCATCAATAATTGATTATCAAGATTCAATACATGAAAAAGATTCAACATTGTCTGCTATCTTTAACTGATAAATACCTCTAATATTTGTGCTTGTTTCTAGTATTTGAAGAGGTTCATCATCAAAATGGTGATATTCGTGAATCTTCCATTCTCGCTGCAAAATATGAGATTTGAGAAGACATAGACGAAATTGATTTACAAGTTCATTGATCAATGGTGACAAAATGAATACAGATCCGCATCGAGAAGATGAAGATGTTGTTACTTTTGTAAAATATAAGATTTGAGAAGAAGACCGAGTAATGAAGAAAGTTAAGGATATACGGTCATTACTACAAAAGTTAGAGTTAAAATAGTATTTGCAGAATTTAATTGTCATCGACTTAAACACATCATCAGTTATCGGAGTCAACACGGGTCAACATAGAATCCAAGTACCAACTACTAGGTTGGACAAATGTTAGACCAAACACTGTTTTTGGATAAAACTTGAGTACTAAACTTCAATTAACTTTTATTGAGTCGTCATATACATGAAAGATTTACATTATTTCTAGAATTTGTAATCCTTAGGAATTATGATTTACGCGGCCAAACACACCGTATAGGTACGACGTGTTTGGTTAGAGGGAATAAAATCAGTTTCCTGGGAATACAATTCTATTCTCATGTTTGGTATATAGGAATAAAGGGTGGTTAGGAATATATATATATATTTTTGTAACAAGAAGATAGATTAATAAAGATTGAGAAATTACATGGTTCATATCTTCTATTAATTGATCAAAGATATTAGTAGGAGGATAATGGTTCCATACTCCATTCATTCTTTCGACTCTTGCTATTTTAGACATCATGTCTGCTACCTTATTAATTTCCTTTGGCACATAGCTACATTGCCAGAAGGAAGAGTTACTAAAAATAAACTTAATGTATTTTACCATATTATGAAGTCTCTAATCTAGGTTTAAGTTATCAGAGTTTATAACATCATCCATGGGCTTTGAATCCAATTGAAAAAAGACCTTCTCCAGCTGCATCTCTTTTGCCCATTTTACTGCCTCCTATAGATCTTTGTATTCAACTTTCTCTACAATTGTTACTGCTAGCAGCTAGAGACACTAAGCTCCCTTGAATGCACCTGTAAAATCATGACATATTAAACCTATACCACCTGATTTAGAAAGATCATGATATGAGTCATCACAATTAATATTATAAGAATGCATAGGAGGGGGTAACCAAAACAAAATGTCCCTGCGCTGTCTTAAAACAACCATACTTGCTGTAACAACCCTTGTATTTTGCTCCAACAGAAATTTCTTGCAGTTTGTAGCAATATTATCTGCCGTGATAGTGTTGTTGTTGAATACCTTATCACATCTTCCATTCCAGAAACACCAGGCTACAACGGCCCTGTTAACCAAAATCTCTTCAATAATCACCTTTGCAAACAAACTTGTGAACCAACTGCAGATCCAACTCATTATGTCATTGTGAGCATGTGTACTACCAATTAAGAGAGGCGAACCAAACTGATCTCGTGAAAACGCAATCCATGATGATATGAGAAGGAGATTCTCATGTTGAGAATAAAAAGGGTATTTATCATCCAGATTCGAAATGATATTATGCAATTTGTCCCTAGTTGGCAAGATATTCTTAATACACTTCCACAATAAGTGCTTAATTCTTGGGAGCATATTAAGTTTCCACAACTTCTTGAAGATTTGCTTCATCTGAGGACTGACTAATCCATTACCATGTTTCTCTTCAAACATCTTTTTGTACGCTGATTTGACGGAGAAATAACCATTTTTCTCCAATAACCAAACTAATCTGTCCTTACAGTCTTGGTGAATAGAGATAATGAGTATGGCTCTAGAAGTTTCAACATCGAAAAGAAAATGAATCAGAACTATATCCTATTCAAAAGCATTAGGTAAAAAGATCTGCCATACATTAGTGTATTGATGAGGATTTAATGCAGATTGCTTGGGAACATGTGGATCAGCAACATTAGGAATCAATTTATGAGATCAGGTAAGGATAGACCGTCCATTACTTAAACACCAACATATGTGCTTTAAAAAAAACTTCAATTCAGAGCCAGTGCTCATCCAAGATCAAGTAGAATTACCAATCGGTTTTATATCTGTTAGGTTTCCATCTGAGTAGTATTTAGCCTCCAAGGAACGAGCCCATATTGAAGTTTTATCCGCACAAAGCTTCTAGGCATATTTTCCAATAATGCACGGTTAAATATATGAAGGTCAGGAAAACCTAACCCACCCTCTTCTCTTGAATACGACAGATTTCTCCAAGTGATGTAATGTTTCCCCTTGTTCTTGTTTTTATTTCTCCAGAAGGCCTGTTGTAAGTTGTTCATCTTAGAAATAGTGGTGTCCGGAAGTTTAAATCTAATCATGTGATGAACAGGGATAACATTGGTGACACTTTTCACTATGAAAGTTCTTATAGCTTCAGATATGTTATTAGCTCTCCACTTTATAAGTCTGGAGTCCATTTTATCTATGAGAGTAGAAAAATGAACTCTCTTGTTTCTTCCTACAAAGAAAGGTAAGCCAAGATATTTTCTTCACTTATGTTCAGTTGTCTAACTTGGAAAATACCACTAATATCTTGACAACTTGTTGGATTCATGTTTTTGCTAAAGAAAACTGTCGATTTATTAAAATTAATTAACTGACCTGAACATAAGTTGAAATCTTCAATCACTTGAAGAAGCTTATTTGTTTAAGAAAGATTTTCCTTGCAAAAAAAAAGACAATCGTCTGCAAAAAGAAGATGATTAATCTTAGGAGCTGATTTAGATATTTTCATACCCATGAGATGTTTTGTGGATTCATAGTGATTTAACAACCTTGAAAAAGCTTTCATTGCAAGAATGAACAAATAAGGGGATAAAGGATCCCCTTGACGAATGCCTCTGGTAGGTATGAAAGCTGCAGTAGGAGAACCATTAAGGATAATCTCTATTTGAGTTGTGCTGATGATAGACACATTTTAGTGTCTAAATTGCACCTTAATTTCTAGTGAGTTAGTATTCGATTTTGTGTCTATTACGTGTTTTTATGCTTTTGTAGGTACATTAGAAGACTAAAGATTTGTGGAAAAATTGGCTCAAAAAGTGTTCAAAGCACCCGGGAAAATGGATCAAGGCACCCACACTTTGGATTGGGGCACCCTTGGATCGGGATGAGCTGGATCGGACCAACTCAGCGGGTCAACTCGGCCCAGTCAACTCGGTCAAAGTCAGTTGACCGAGTCAAACCTTCATCGGGACAGTTTCATCGGCAGCAAATTTCAATTCAGATTGTCTAGCGATTTCGTCGCAAAATGGGAGTTACCCAATCTAATTCAAGGTTAGTAAAATCGATTAGAATCTCTAGAAGCCGAAGATAAGGGCCAGAGGAGCATGAATTTGGACGGGAACAGGAATACATCCTTGTTTTGGATTGGCATCAAATTCTCGTCAAATCACCGAGTTATAATGGGATTAGAACATCCTAGAAGACTCCAAATAATGATGGATAAGGTAATTTTCTCAATTTTATGTGATTTAATTATTTT
>JAJJMC010019566.1:282089-295643 GCA_023531435.1 Papaver californicum
GTACTTTGTTCTAGATTTTGAATTGGATCAGTACATATCAATATATACTTTGTTCATGCTATAGATATAAAACATATATTTCGATATATAATGTTCTATACTATAGCATCTAGATCTTGCGTACATGATAATACATATTAATATGTACTTGGTTCTAATCTTGAATTGGATCAGTACATATCAATATATATTTTGTTCGTGATATAGCAAATAGATACGAACATATCAAAATATATACGTTGTTCTATATTATAGTACATATTGATATATTATAGGGTTATTGACAGTGTGTTTATTATATAGGTGGTGTGAAGAAAACTACAAAGAAGACAAAAACACTTGCACCTGCTAGGAAGATCTACAGAAGTGGTTTCATGGGGATTTTATAATTTGTTAAAGCAACCAAGGCTGAAAAGCTTGAGTTGAGTGAAATTCAGTTGCGGATCATTGGTGAGCAATCATATGGGAACCTTTTTTGATGTTCTGGTACACAAATCTTGGTGTAGATCACTGCATGAAGAATGAAACTGCGGTGACTAATCTAATACAGTGTTATAAGAGAAGTAAAGTTGCGAATGAGCTCACATTTGAGTTCAAAAGGCATGGAGTTTCAAATATTCTGACATCCACTCCTGAAGAAGTAGGTGTTATATTTGAAATGCCAAGAGCGGGGAAAAGACAACATGAAGATATGATGCTGACATCAAGGGTGGATATCGAAACAATGCATTCTTCCAAAGGTTCTTTGGTGATGTAGAAAAGACTAAAAAGGTAAATAGAGTGAGGATATAGGAAGAAGTTTTGAAACTTTTAAGAAAAAAACCAGCAACTAAGAAGAAAGCAAATGAAAAAGTTGAAGAATCTGAAAAAAAAAAAAAGCAAAGTGATGAAGAACCTGAAGAAATTGGGAGTGATGAAGAAAATGAACAAGAAGAAAGTGAAGAAGATATTGAAGAAGAGAGTGAGGAAAAAAGTGAAGAAGTGAGAGATGCTGAAGACCTTGTAAGGCTTATATGCCTGTTCATGTGTATCACGTTGTTTTTCATAACAAAAGATGTACATGCCTTGACTGAAAAGTATATTGGTCTTATGGAGGATCTCGAGGCTGCAAATAATGTGTCATGGCCAGATTTGATACATTCTTACCTAGAAAAGTCACTAAATGACAATGTAAATGCAGTCGAGAATACTACCGGATGTCTGAACTATTTATTGGTAAGAATACGCACTGAAAATATTTTTAATAGTTTACTCAATGAAAATCATGATTTACTTTTAACTTTGTTTCGATGATTTTTTTTCCAAAACAGATTTGGTATGCATTGCATACATATTTGTTGGAACCGGAGGAAATAAAGATGATTACGAAAAAAAAAGTTTGTTCCGAGAGCTGTCAAATGGAATCTGACAAAGTTATGTGTTGTACTCTAAAAAGACAATGATACAACTGAATACGAGGTAAGAAAAATATGTACTTATTTACTGCATTTATGATGTTTGTTATCCTACAGTATATAATGATATGTATTGAATGTATGATGTTTGTTATCCTACAGTATATATTGATATATACCTCATGAACAAACTTGTTTTTATAGTACATATTTCTGTGTACATATTTTGTTGTTTTGGTACAGTTCAATGAAAATTTAAAGGTTCAATACACCAATCAAGAAAACAAAATTCTAAATCGAATCACAAGAAGAGTTGTAGAAGAGGAGAGTGAAGCTGAAAAGGTAGAAAGCGGTCAAAGAGATGCATGAGAAAAGTAACACACAGGTAAGTAATGCTGGTTAGTTTCACTCTTTATTACAAATGTGTTTATCAATATAACTGTAAATATCAATATGTACTTGATTACAAATGTGTTTTATTATTGTCATATAACTGTACATATTAATATCTATTTAACTATCATGAATAAAACTCTATGGTTGCAGGATGATTTAGCTGGACTTCAACAAGAAGCAGTGAAAAAGGTGATTGAAGCTATAGACCAGAGTATTGAAACTATTAAAGGGATGTCGCAGAACCCTGATGAACAAGACGTTGAAACCTTGGTCGACATCTCCGTGGACATGAAAATACCTTTGTTTATTGAGATGGCTAAGATGGAAGACATTGAAAAGTTCACATTTAAAGAATTTTTGGACTTAGCCATTTCCAGCAAGGGAGTTTATGATGAAGAATATGCATCTCTCAACCAAGATAATGATAGTGTTTTAAGCCATACTCTGTTTGGGATTGACATTCGAAAATATTTTGATAATTTATTTAGAAATAATTTGCGACGTATAGAAGTTCGACAAGTTACAGCTGAGCCGAACAACTTACACCTGAGAAGAATGCAAATCAAGGCACACCTGAGCAGGAAAATGACCCAGAGGTATATCTTCTACTTGTGGTAATTTACCTTTCTTGTCTTTGTTTGAAAAAATATGATTCAAATATAGTACTGAAAAACGAAGACAGGTCTATTATAGTACCTTTCTGCTCACCCAGAAGTTAGCAGGCGAGTAACTCGTGCAAATCCAGCAAAGAAGACAGATCTATTATTTGATAGTGGAAGTAAGTTATCTGAAAAGAAGAAGTCGAAAACTGAGCAACGAAAAAAGACAACAAAGACATGAAAGGAAAATAAAGCTCGTAAAGCTCATAAACCTCATATGAAGTTCATGGATCTTGACAAGTCACCACTCTATGAGAATATGACAGATGAACAAATAACGATTCTTCTTCCATACTTTGAGAAAGGAAAGAGAATGTAAGTACTTTCTACCCTTCATTTTACTTTTAAATCAAGTAAGTTTTGCAATACATATAAAAAAAACTTACTTCAATATGTGTTTTTGTTATAAATGTGCAGCTCGGTTGCTTGGACAATAGATAATGGAGGTGGTATCTGCGTCAGCGGGGCTACAATGGAAGATTTAATCTTCAAAGGAATCATTAGAGCAAGATCTTCTACACTACGTTCAATATTAGCTTCAAGTGGCGTCTAAAGAGGACCAAGCAAATCCTGAGGAAGAAAGAAAATACTTAAAGGTGTTGCACCTGGATCCAGCTGCTTGGGTATGTGTTGTTTTCTTCTTTTATACTTTTGAACATTGGATATGAAAAAAGTACATATTGATATATACTTTATGAAGTAACCTATTAAACATTTCCAATTTTCAGTTTCATGTCAACAAACCAGGCTTTAAAGGGAGTAGAAGTGACTGCTATTACTATGCCAATCTTGACAATGAGCAACGATATCGAGAAGATCCTTGTACCCATGTGCCATGGAAACAAGCATTGGACACTGCTCGAGTTTGAGTTTGAAACCGAGAAATTCATCCATTACAATACATCTGTGGCGTCAGGGATCATTGTTATGAGAATGCCAAAAAAATGTCTGAATACTTGTTCAATCCAATCAATCAGTTCTTGGATGAGAATCAGAGAAAGATGGTGAGCAACGTAAGGTTGACTGACTATGGGTGTCCACAACAAGGAATCTAGCCAGATTGCCTTTTGTATGTAATGCATTTTATCAAGAGGAGATCAAAGATTGATCGTGATGGAAAAAGTTTGGGAGATGACGAACAATTGATGAAGAGGATTCAGAAGAAAAGAATCAAGTTAGCATGCATGTTGTTGACAGCCACTCCGCCTGAAATCATTTGGGACCCTTCCAAATGAAAATAAATGTTTACCTGCAGAGTAGATAGGATATGTACTTCGCTAACTTTCTTATTGTGTTTGCTTATTGAACTTGGTTTCTACTTATTGAACTTGGTTTGTAGTTATTATGTTTATATCAGGATCTTATTATGTTTTTATATATATATGTGATGATCTTTATTAGCATTGTTAGGTTTCTATTTAATTTTAGAGTTATATAGAAATGCAGAACATATTGATATGTGCTAGGAAGTACAAATTGATATGTACTTTGTTCTGAAACTCTGAACCAATAGATTCATATTCTAAACAAGTACATATTGACATGTACTATGAAGTAAATATTGATATGAATTAAAAAAATCACTTTGCTTATATACATTTTTTTTTGTGTTTTTATAACAACTACAAGATTACTAAATAAAAGAAAAATATATTGGGAATAAAAATCCCTAATAACGAGGGGGCGCTGCCCCTTCGACCCCCGCATATAGTGAATGATATTCAACCACATGGTCATACATATTTTAAGATGGAGCAAAATATAAGATTTGTATCATCAAATTCTCGTTCTGTCATTAAGAACATAATTCAGTTGGCACACAAACAAGTTCTGAAAAAAGAAACCTAAAAAAATGCGACAAGTATCTTCTAAAAGAATTTAAATCCCAAATGTAATAAAAAAACTGTAATAAAATTAATTGTCATCCGTATATTGATACTGACAGATAATATTGCATGTAGCCTTGTTGTGATGAGATTTCAATTTACAATTTGAACATGTAACATGATTATTGCTCCACTCCCATGCACTCTTGATGCGGTTCTTTTTTCTTCTACCTGAAGGAGCCCTAACTGTTATTGGTGGTAGAATAGTATCTTCTGCGTTATACTCATCAGGCTTGTGGTATATTAAAAAACATAAATAAGAAAAATCTAATACACTTGTGCAGTTTTTATTGGTGTATGTTACAGTAAATATCTATGTACTATGCTAGTTCTAGTTTATGGTTTATATGTACTGCTTAAAACCATTCTCATGTATGTTACTACCATAAAAAAAAATCAATATGTACTGCTTAAAAACTTACCTGTCGTGATTAGGAACAAGTCTAATAACGATTGAATATAGCTGGCAATAATAGCTAATTTTGAAGTATTCGTCGATATAATCAAGGAACTTTCCCCCATATGTAGCAATAGCTGCAGTAGCATGCGAGCATGGAAAACCATGCACACACCATCTTTGGCAAGTACAACTCTTTTGATGTAGATCTACCATATGAGACCTGCACACAAGAAACCAAACATATTATTTACGCAATATAAATTGATATTTGCCCTACACAAACAAAAAAGAATATAATATGCACAATACATATTTGATATTTTCCCTAAAAACTAGTTTAGTGGATATCTCATTTCAAAAGAGCATGTTACCTAAAAAATTAACCTTGGGGAATGAACTTCAAAGACGTGTGCATTAGACTGACTAACTTTCCAAGGACGACCAATTTGAATGTGTAGTTCAAGCCAGGCTTGATACACATGGGTTAAGAGTTCCGGATCTATCAAAATACTTTCTTCACGACGTTCAGATATCAACTCCATTACCCGTAGCCTACACGACAAATAAAATTAAAAAAATAACAAAAATATTATATATATAGTACATATATACTTGTAGTGTTATAAGAAACTTATAAAAACCTGATTGTGTCAGAGAAAGCACAAGGAAGTAACTTCTTCTCACGGCGAATCCAGTTATTAAAAGACTCGGCAATGCTTGAAGAAGTTTGATCATACCTATAGCCTGAGAAGTATGCACTAGACCACTTTTCCTTAAGAATGTTACGACAGTATTGAGCAACCCAAGGCCTTCCTAGATAAACCATTTCTTGAAGACCTTCTTCATATCTTGCTGGAGAAAGCGCATATGTTGCTTTTTGGAAACAATCCATCACTTATTTATATTTTTCATCATCCTTACTGATGGGTAAGTTCTTTTTCAAGTGGAAAAAACAATAACTATGATAAGAATCAGGAAAAACTTCGGGAATTGCATTCAATAAACCTTCACCTCGGTCAGTCAAAAAGGTGATGGGACGATGGTCCACAACTTTTTTAAGATTGTACATAAACCAATGCTAATTATCATTATCTTCGCCAGAAACTAATGCATATGCAAAAGGATAAAAACCTGGAAAAATAAATAAAAGACCATATCAATATGTACTTCATGTCTGCACCTTCAAATTATGTTATACCTACAGTGTATATCAATATGTACTTGATGTATGATGTGTATGATCCTAAAGTATATAAAAAACAGTTACATATCAAAATATGTACCATATAAAAAAGTTACCTTGATTGCCGTTAAGACATGATGCAGCCATTAGACCTCCTTTAAACCTTCCCGTAAGAAATATCACATTATAAAAGATCATTGGATGAAAAAGTTTATAACCCTCTCTACAAGCTCCAAAGAAAATAAAAAGTCTGTGGAATCTCTTTGTTGCGTCGTTGAAATCAAAATCAATATAAGACCCTGGGTTGGTTTCTCGAACAACAATGACCCACCAAGCAAGATCAGTGTATGACTTTACATCGTCACCAAAAATCATTTGATGCGATAACTCTAATGCATGACATGCGTGGTGATACTTGATGTTGATCCCTCCACCAACTTTAATATAATCCATAATCTCTTGCGGCTTTATGAGAGGGTTGTGCTTGACACGCTCATGAACTAAATGATTTACAAGATTCCTCGAAACAGTTGGACTCCTCAACATATAACTAGCACCACAAGTGTGCCTACCCACGTAATACTTTATCTTAAACACATCCAAAGACCCATTCATGGCAACCGCGTGAAACATCCAAGAGCAACAATCATTGCTGCATCTCACTGTGAATCTCTCAAGGTCATTCTTCAATTTTTTAACCTTATACCCAGTCCTCAGACAATATTTCTCACATGCTAACCAAACATCTTCAACACCACCATGGAAGAGATGGTTTTTATCTTTAAAATGATTCTCCTAACCATCAGAAAAAAGAACACTTGCAACCTCTTTATGATCTTTCAAATAACTGTTCCTAGCACTCAAAACCAACTCAGCACTGTTATCAAGATCAACACTTCTCAAAGAACTAGTTGCACCAGAAAACACAACATCAACATGCAACTCAAAGAAATCTGAATTTTTCGTAAAATGTAATGCAGCAAGCCCTTGAAGAGATACATCACCAAGGAAAAGACTTTCACTCCATTTTCAACATAATTAACAACAATAGTTGATGGAGTCAACCAGCTCCACTCATTATAAATAGTAAACTTCAAATCTTCCAAAGTTGAAGGTAATGTAACCAAATATGCAATGTGGTGTTGCTTGTGGTATACATGAGAGTATCAAAAGGTATTTGGATTAGAAACAACACCTGACATGTTGAACCTGAAGAAATATGATCAAATAAAATAACACAAACACAAAAATCAAAACATATATTTTAAGATGATAGGAATACTAAATCTACAGTACAACATAATATGTACTATTTTAGAAGTATCACACATATTATAGATTCACACATAACAGATAAACAAAAGCATATTATATGCAGTGCAAACAAATATGTACTGATTCAAAAATGGTATACCATACAGTATATATAACAAAAATAGCATACTATAAAAACAGTATATATCAAAAAGTTTAGAAAAACAGTACGTATTAATATGTACTGAAGAATCATTCAAAACATCCAGAAGAAAGAACAAAAATCATGATTTCCTGAAAAAATAAAAGAACACCAAATAAAACCTATTATCAAACGACATGTAAACAAACTGAATACGACGATCTAATGAACAAAACAGAACGATTACAAAAAACAATTCCAAAAATCAATTTCAAAAATCAAAAGAAAAACTAAAGCACGAACAAAAACGAGATCGATCATGGAATTCAACAAAATGTACATCATAGAAATCGCAATCATCAGGATTTCAGTGTAACAAAACAAATAAAATCATGAAATAAAGTTGATTATCATGATTTCAGTTGAAAAAAAATAAAAAAAGAACAAAACATAACAAAAATTATAAGAGCAGAGAAGAAGATTACAAAAAAATACATGGAGATTTGATATCGAAACCCTAAAACTGAAAAACAACAACTGAAGCAGAGAGAGAGAAAATCTGATTTGTGAGCTGAAGAAAAAATGGAATAAAATTTTGAAAGATTTGATTTCAACTCGATTTATACGTTCGTTATAAAAAGGGTAAATATGAAATATTTAAAATGTATATTTCATTACATTCATATGAGTTGGACTAGATATTCAGAAAATCAATCCAAAAATAAATTTTTGGACTAGGGATTAAAACACGTTAGATGAATAAATCACATGATAAACAGATCGTGTATAATGGATTATGTAATAATTCATAGTTTAGAATTTCCCTTATCTGAAAATAGGATTCCTAAGAATGTTTTCCTTCCCACCATCTAAACAGGCGAGTATTTTCTACCAAAACTATTGTAAATGTTAGAAAAAAAGAAAAGAAGGTAGGCACATAAGATGTTCTCGTGTCTGGAAACATAGGGCCTAGTTCTTTTCCCAGGTAAGTTTCCGCAATTCGAGAACGAAGATAAGTTGGTTTTTTTTCTCTTTTTCACTTCGGATGAAAATATAAAACTGTAAGCAGTATCAGTGAAAATTATTAGTGAGGAAAAAAATTGCTTCATAGAAAAAAAGTATCAGTGGAAATTTCGAAATTTCAAAATTGGAAAATTGAAAATTGAAGGGTTTGTTTGAAGTGCAATCGAGATCATGTTTTCTGCCAGTTCCAGTAATGGTGTCACTGATCAGGTATTTTAAATTATCTAGGTTCTTCTTGTTCACAACTTTCGTTTCACCTGAGAAAACATTCCTTTTTGTGTTTTAGGTTTACTGGTAATGAGTTTTAGCTGAGTAGAATACCTGAGATCAAGTGACTAATGAGTTCATATTATTGTATCATACAGGTTTTGGTTGAAGAGAAGTCATCCTTGAGGACTTTAATCCTTAACAGACCCCGTCAATTGAATGCCCTCTCATTTCCAATGATATCTCGATTGGTGGAACTTTTTATTGCGTACGAGGACAATCCAAACGTGAAATTGGTTATTCTAAAGGTATTCATGTTCTAAATAACTATCTTGACTTTGACATAATTGAAATTTTTCTAAACTAATTTCCTGTCCTTTTGAATTGGATTCTAAGTTAAAGGCTTCTTAGCTTTGTGATATATATCGTTGATAGCGTTTATGATGTTGTACGAGTTCATGTATACTGCCTTGTTTTGATATGTAAATGGCATTCTTTCTCTTCTGTATTTCATTTTTATGTTTCTTAAATCCTAAATTGTGGTACTATATCTACCCAGGGACAAGGAAGAGCATTTTGCGCTGGTGGTGATGTTGCAGCCGTGGCTAATGACCCCAATATGGGTAACTTTTACTTGTGATGCTTTATGTTGATGAAATACATGGCCTTTTATAGTCATACCCTTGAGAAAAATGGATAAAGTTTGCAATTTTATAAGAATGTAAACATTTCTGTTCACCTGGTCATTGGGAATTAGGTGCAACTTTTTTCTGGAAAGAGTATACCTTAAACTATATGATGGCAACCTACAAAAAAATCCAGGTAACCAAGTGCAAACTTATAAATGTACCATATTTGATTCGTTTCAGTTTTATGTGATCTTGCTGTTATTTGTCTATCTCAATTGTTATTCGTGCATAATTTTTGTGAAGGTTTCAATTCTTGATGGAATTGTGATGGGAGGTGGAGCTGGGGCTTCAGTCCATGGTAGATTCCGTGTTGCGACAGAGAACTCGGTAAATGTTTATCCATTAGGCTTCATGTCTATCACTCAGGTTGTAAAGAAATCAAAAGTAGAGAATGATGGAAAGTAGTTAGCTAAGAGAATTTTCCATTTGAAGGAATTTCATAGCCAAACAACAACTACTGCTTTTTAAATGTCATGGGAAGTGGAAAGTTCTTTGCTACCCAAGTTTGGATTAAATTATGCAGTGAATAATAAAACTTTTAAGTTTGTGCAGGCTAGACCTACTTATGATCAAGTACATATTAACATGGTATAAGTCATAAGTTTGTTTTTTTGTGAGAGGATTATCAGAACTCAGCAGATCCTTAGTTTATCTAATCTAACCATATGAAATTTTCCGAGCTCTGTACTGATTTGGGATATATGAATTCTTTGTTAGCATGCTGATGCCACTAACATGCGCTTGTGATTAGCAGTTATTCTATTTTCTTAAAGACTAGCACGTTAAGAGATGGTTATTGTTCGTTACTTTTTGATTTCTTGCAGTTGTTTGCGATGCCAGAGACTGCGCTAGGACTATTCCCAGATGTCGGAGCTTCTTTTTATCTATCCCGACTCCCGGGATTCTTTGGTAATGCTAATTATTAACCTTTCCGCAAAACTACCCTAATAATGAAATTTTACCGGCAACTTTTCTAATTTTCAGTTTTGTCCGATGGCAATCTGATATGTCATCATGTTAGCAGGATCTGATTTCAGTCTTCTTTTAACTATCAATCATTTGTATCTCTTCCCAGGGGAATATGCTGGTCTAACAGGTGCAAGGTTGGATGGCTCTGAAATGCTTGCATGTGGCCTTGCAACTCACTATGTTCCTTCCATGGTAATATGCATCGACTTATTGGTTGATAAAACTAAAGGTGGACCATAGCATGGATTTAAGGAGTACAAAGAAAAAAGTTTATCGTGCCTTAACCAGAAAATTAGCTTCTCAATGTTCCATGATTTCACTAGTGTGGGCTAGACACAGATATTGAGTTAATTTCTTTCGCACGAGAGCGAGCTAGGTTACAATCTATATAAAACCTTACTAAATTTGGTTTACCGATTTTTCTTCCACGGTTAGTGCTCCCTATTCCTCGTGGTTAATCTAAGAAACTGACCATTATTAGCAATTAATTAAGGCAATTTGCACTTGCAGCATGCAACATTTTACCATATATTGTGCTTAAGATTAGCTACTTCTCAAACACCCCAACACCTTATATCAGAAACAATAAAAAACTCTGTGGAAATTAAACAAGAATACAAAGAATTACTGTGGGTCGGCGATGTGCCTACTCATAAAGGGTCTCACACTTCTCTGAATTCACGCGATATTATAACCAAAGGGTTAGGACTTCTATTTATAGGTTTAGATATTTGCTAGAATATTCCTTGAAGTAGAAGTCCTAATAAAGAATCTAGTATAACTAGAAATAAGATTTCAAATATAACTGGAGTTGGTGTCAAATTTTTTTGTTTCAAGCCAGCAGTTAATACCATAGCCAAGTAAAGATGTCTCGCATAACTTCTCGGTTGTCTACAGATGCATGAATGCATTTATAACTTGTTTCCCATCAGTGAACAGAGGTTGAGTTCACTAGAAGATGCACTATGTAAGGCAAACTCAGCTGATCAAGCAATTGTCTCTGCCATCATTGATGAGTTCTCAGAAAAACCTACTTTGAAGGAGAAGAGCGCTTATCACAGGTAAATCTACTTGTTCAGCTGGGGAAAGTGTATTGTTTAGTATGTAAACACACACTGTTCATAAGCTTTATATTTGGTAATAGAGAGAACAGACAAAAATTATAGACCTAAAGGTTTTGCTTACCCAAGTTATTGAGTTACTACTACGTCTACGTAGAGTGTGATCTGTCCTCAGTATAGTCAGCATGTTAAAAGGTGATTTTGCTTACCCAAGTTATTCAGTTACTACTACGTCTACGTAGAGTGTGATCTGTCCTCAGAATAGTCAGCATGATAAAAGGTAAAATTTGGAAACCTTTACTTTGTGTTTTCATTTATTTGTTGTGTCATGCATGCCGCTCCATCCAATGACATCATTATATGGGAACTAGGAGGTCCCCTACATTTCTGTAAATTCATGTCTTTGATTTCTGATGGCAGACTAGACATCATCAATAGGTGCTTTTCGAGAAGGACAGTCGAAGAAATTCTATCTGCTCTGGTAAGCTAAACAAATTGATTGGTCTCATCGGTATTTTAAGTTATCGTCAGCTATATCATTTTGAATTTTCTATGTCAACCTTTTGAGTTTCTATATCTTTATCAGTGTACAGTAGTCTTGTGATCTTGACATCTTAATCATTGGTAAAAGGTATGTTTTACAGTTCAGTATATCTTTTGTTTAATATTGTAGGAAAGGGAAACAGTAAGCGGTGAAGATTGGATTTTTACAGCTATTCAATCGCTGAAGAAGGCATCACCTACGAGTCTTAAAATTTCTCTTAAAGCGGTATGAATTTAATAATTCCCCTTCTCTTGTATATCCTCTTAAAGAATGTGCTCAAACTTACAGTTTTATTTTTATCATCACTCAAGTATCTAAGTAAGAATCAAAGTAACCCAAATAGTTTGCTTTTGCAAAATTACAAACACTGGTAGGACTCACTAGAGGACATTTATTCCTAGTTGTCAAGGTTACTCTTACAATCTACTGAAAAGAAGAATGATGATAGGTGTGAAGGTTGAAAGAGATGATGAGTGGTGCCTAACCGGTAGTTTTCAGTTGGCTTAGGCACTGGAATTATAAACACAATCCAGTATATTTATCTATCATCATCATCTTCCTCATCATCAAACAGAAGATAATCTAATTAGTGGGTAATGCAAAATGCGCATCCAGTTTACTGGTGGTAGTTAAGTTGTGATTTCAGATCAGAGAAGGGAGGCTACAAGGTGTTGGTCAATGTCTCATCCAAGAATACAGAATGTGCTGCCATGTATTGCGGAAAGAAGTCAGCAAGGATTTCTTTGAGGTTGGTAGAATTTTGAATAGACGTCGCATCTTTTTCTTGTCTAGTTCTTTCGCTGAAAAATATTCTAAAAGCAAACTTCAAATACAGGGTTGCAGAGCTATCCTGATCGATAAAGATAGAAATCCGAAGGTTGAATAATGCTTTTGACTCTCCCTTCTTGTAATTTATTTGAACTTCCTGCTAAAGGGCGTGATGGCGGTTTCTTAATAAATATATATATTTTTTTATTTTGTTCAGTGGGAGCCTTCTAGGTTGGAGCTTGTTAGTGACGAAATGGTCAACCGATATTTTTTAAAGGTCCATGATAAGGACTGGGAAGATTTAGTGCTACCAGTTAGGGATAACTTGCCTGCAGCTGCATTTGCCAAGCTCTGAGGAGGCAATGCTTTTGGGATGAAACATCAGCTTCCAGGCTAGAGTACTCGTATAGTTTCATGCTAAAAGTCGAACTTGTTATATAAAATAAGGTTCTTTCATATAGTATTAGTACCCATCAATTACCAGATAAATGTAGAAAAATACATCCAAGGAATTAGGATGTATAACTCTTTTTCTTGCAGTATCTGAAAATTCTGACGAATAAATGATGAATGTATGAAGAATTCACGATGGCACGATCCATTCTATGAATTTCTGGTGTTCTATGGATGTCATTTTCTTTTTCACCTTTCTTTATTCATTGTTTCTTTTGATTGATTTAACTTCAACTTCTCCCTTCTTCAAGTATAGGCCATCAAATTATTTATCAGAGTTTAATATACCTTGCATGTGATGAAAATCTAACAGGAAAGTATTTCTGTTTAGATATTGAATTGGTAATGATTCCTATGAGTTTTAATAAATAATATTTTTGGTTTTGATATAGATTGATCTTAGGATCTAGGGATCTCTATGGATACTTAATCATTTTTATGAGTGAATAAAAAAGATATCATTTAGTTTTACATTGGGTAAAACTAAAGATGAATACCATCGTATAACTAAGAACCTTAGTTAGCC